>JAADXW010000324.1:0-25400 GCA_023337975.1 Phytopythium ostracodes
CCTGATGGCAATTTCGGAGCTATTGAGTTAATGGCATGGCGCTTGGTGCCATTTGGACCTATTTAAGTACATCAGTGATTTTGCTTTTTCTTCACAAAATTTGATCGGCCTGCCATTTGGCATGTGTCCCACCCCCTGCCAGTTTGGGGAGAATGACTGTAGTTCGTGGCTCCTGGGCGCTTTGAAGCTTACCTCCAGATGTGTTGCACGACACACGATTGGCGTGCAGTTTGCGTGAGAAGTACAACGACCCTGAGGTTCCAGAGAGCACGCTGCATCACTGTCGTCGTCTGCGTGCTCCTCACGCGGTTGTATAACATGATGGGCAGCATGTTGTCGAAAGATAGCTCGCGCTGGATACCTAGAGCTGGCGGGAAACTAGAGTGAAGCATCGAGGAGCACAAATTTCGTTGGTTTGGGTTCGCATGCGCAATTGCTAGCATCATCACGGAAAGTCTCTGCAATCATACCTAAGGGGGTGTCCCCTAAGGTCTTCAATCATTCAACTAGCGTAGCAGCATATTCGAGCTCTTCAATGGCATGTTAACATCTCGCCTAGGCTTGCAACTACAGTAGAGGCACGAGCTCGAAGCGCCCCCACCACGTGACAATAGAACGTCGGGTTAGACTGCAGGGGTCGCTCACTTCCGTCCCGCATGAGCCCAAAACGCTGAATTGTGCGTGGTGAACGGAGATAACCTTATCTAAAGGTGGAAGGTCTGCCACCGCCCGGCAATTTGTGTGACTTCAGCATGGCTGCGTCCCTCGGCTCCGCGAGAAATGCGTTTACGCTGCGGCATTCGAATCAAATGGTAACTCGGCGACGTTGCGCTTATCGGGTCCGCTCACGAGCGAGAGGAGATCGATCGATAACCTGGTGACTATAATTGTTTCCTTGGACTGACTCAGGGTGTATCGCGGTCTGCTGTACATGTTGATGTGCGGAGGCGCAACATACGACCGTCATTTCGAAGAGCTCCCTCCAGGAAGCTCAGATGTTCTTTGACCAGACGTGAGGACCGACAATCGTCGGGTTTGCTGGTCGATGTCATGGCGTGCGCCATCTCCATTTTCATCCGCGCGCTTAGCGTGATATTGATCCGCCGTCATCGCCAACCGATTTGCTCGGCGATGGCAGCATTAACTCCTTCTTGAGCTGCTTGGAGTCGGCGTACACCTCCGGTGCTGTGCCGGAGCATCGTCGCGGCGTTCGTGCGGCATTGACGCTGTCAAACTCAAGCGCATATAGTTCGTCGGTATCGCCGACGGCTCGACGTTGGCTCATGTTGGACTCGTCATACATTCGAGTGGTCGGAACAGTGACGATCTTGTCCACGACGACGCTGCGCCCGCTCCAGAGCCATGTCTCGCGCACCTTGAGCGCCATGATCTCGGCGTCTGGCGCCGGTACGTTGTGCGAGAGTATCTGTCGGTCCTTGAGCCACCATTTGCCGCGCTTCATGCCGACCGGAACATGGCTAACGAATTCGCTCTCTACCGAGCGGCTCTGCGATCGGTCACACGCTTCATGGAACGAGACCCCTCTCGTTATAGTCGCATTAGCAGCGCTAGTAGCTCCGCTGTTGCGTCTCGGACTGGGGTCCCTCGAGCTCGGCGACTGCTGCGGCTTGGCGGCGACGAACGAACCGCCGAGGAGCTTCACTGGCGAGTCTTGGCGCGCAGCTCCATCGATCTGACGAGTCGACCCACCGCCAGCACCAACGTCGTCGCCTCGCTGCCCATTCAACTGCGCCCGGAGCTGCTCGAGCTCGCGCCGCAGCGCCTGGATCTCGTCCTCCTTCTCCATCCGCCAATCTCTCGTCTTCAGTGTCTTCGCGTCCCTTGAGGCCCTTGAAGGATAATCACTCTTGACGGAATGAATTTGTTCGCAACGGAGCTCCCGACCTAACGTTATTAAACGGGACTCACCCTTTACAAACTTCCATATAAAACCGCGGGAAGATCAAGAGCTGATATAGATCGCATTGAAAGAACGGACGGTTCCGCGGAGAAGCCTGGTCGATAAGCGAGCATGCTGCCCATCGAAGCGCAGCCGCTGCTGGACGAGGAGATCGGCATCACGACTGCTACAGCGAACGCGGTGCCGGCCTCGCCCTCCCCTTCGTCCTCCTCTTCCTCCTCCTCCTCGAGCATGCGCAAGGGCGGCGGGAGGAAGCCCTCGCGAGCGGGCTCGTTTGCTCAGCGCGGCGAGTGGGGCGACGATCACGCGTACACGGACCTGCACTCGCTTACAAAGGACGTAGGCGAGTCGTCGCGGCCCGCGGCGGCGCCCACGAGGAACGCGCTCGGCACCGTCAATGTGCGTCAGTCACTTGCTCAATGAAGGTGGCCTGGAGCGGCGGGTTACTGATCGTCTGCTGTGCAGGGCGTGTACGTGCCGTGTCTGCTGAACATCATCGGCGTGATCCTGTTCCTGCGGCTCGGCTGGGGCGTGGGCCAGGCGGGCGTGGAGGGCATGCTGTGGATCTTCTTCATGGCCGAGGCGCAGGCCATCCTCACGGTGCTCTCGGCCAGCACCATTGCCAGCAACGGCGCCATGCAGGGCGGCGGTTCCTATTACCTGATCAGGTAAGTTGTTATTCAGTTCTAAGGCTTTGAAGCGTCGGTAGAGGGCACGCTAACGAGTGGGGACATGCGCGTCTAGTCGTTCGTTGGGGCCCGAGTTTGGCGGCGCGGTCGGCCTCCAGTTCTACTTTCTCTACGCCGTTGGAGTGGCGATGTACCTGGTCGGATTCGCCGAAGAGGCACAGCAGACGTGGTTCGCCGGCGCGGCGATCGGGAAGAAGGGCGTGGTGGTCATCATCGCCACGCTGGCACTGCTGGCCATCCTCATCATCGCGTTCATCGGCGCCCAGGCGTTTGCGCGCGTCAACAAGTACCTGTTCGTACTACAGTTCGCATGCATGGCCATCGGCGCGCTCTTCATATACGCTGGCAGTCCGCACGAGCTCAAGAGCGGCGGGCAGTTCACAGGTCCGCGGCTTGCCACGCTGAAGGAGAACACGCCGCCGCATCTCACCAATGAGCGGCAAGTCTGCGATGACATTGAGCCGTGCACGATCGCGGGAGTCTATGGTACGCTCAATGTTGTGTAGCTAGTTAGACTTTCGATAGCTAACTCATTTCGCGATTCATAGCTATCGTGTTTCCTCTCGCAACGGGATTCATGGAAGGGCTGAACTTGTCGGGCGACCTTCAGAATCCAGGTTTGCAGGAATTGTCGATGCTGCTGCCCTTTTGCCAGAGGCTGACGCTTTGTCTTTGTGCCTTGGTCACGATTTTCAGGGAAGAGCATCCCTGTAGGCACGCTCGCGGCGGTCGGCACGTCGTGCGTCGTCTACATCACGCTGATTTTCACGTTTGCGGCGTCATTCACGGGAGTGACGCTGCGGAGCAACTTCTCCTTCTTCCAGGAGGCGTCCGATTACCCGATGGTGGTGATCGTTGGCGTGCTCGTGTCTTGCTTCT
Organism: Phytopythium ostracodes; assembly: GCA_023337975.1. Classification (NCBI taxonomy): domain Eukaryota; phylum Oomycota; class Peronosporomycetes; order Pythiales; family Pythiaceae; genus Phytopythium; species Phytopythium ostracodes. The sequence goes on from JAADXW010000324.1 coordinate 3,490, forward strand.
CCTCTGGTCTCGGCGCCCTGTTTGGTGCGTCGCGTATCCTGCAGGCCATCGCCAGGGACGACTTGTTCCATCCGCTCAAGATCATGGCGCAAGGGACGACGGTCGGTGACGAGCCGCGCAACGCGGTGATCTTCACGGCGGTGATCACGCAAGTGTTCATCTGCTTCGGAGATCTGGACGTCATTGCGCCGATCTGCACATCGTTCTTCTGCCTCGCGTACGCGGCGGTGAACCTGACGTGCTTCTTGCTGCAAGTGACTGGCGTTCCCAACTTCCGGCCGTCATTTCGGCATCACTCGTGGCAGCTTGCGCTGGGCGGCGCAGTGCTCAACATTGGGGTGATGATCTACCTCAACGCGATGTACGCAGTGATCTCACTGCTGGTTCTCTGCTGCATCTTCGTCTACCTGTACATCGCGGGGTCGCCCAAGGCGTGGGGCGACATCAGCCAAGCGCTGATCTACCACCAAGTTCGCAAGTACTTGCTGCGACTGGACACGCGCAAGGCGCACACCAAGTACTGGCGCCCGTCGATCCTGCTGCTAACAAACACCATCGAGTGCCCGGAAGCAAAACTGTGCAATAACCTCAAGAAGGGCGGGCTCTACATCATCGGGTCGGTGATCCCCGGTTCGTTCGATGCGCACACGCACCAGCGGTGCGGCGACAAGTACAACGAGTGGCTCGGCCATATTTTTCAAACAAAGCTAAAGGCGATTCCAGAGGTATGTGCTCACAAATTAGGCTGGCGCTGCGGTCCGTTGAGTGCCCCTCACTAACTTGGATCGCTGCTGTAACTGTCAGGTGATCGTCGCGACGGACGCTCGAGAGGGATACCGGATCCTGATGCAGTCGGCCGGGTTGGGAGGGATGCAAATCAACACGGTCGTCGTTCCTTGGACGCATCTCCCAAGCAAGCTCCATGGTGATCACCTTGGCGTCCAAAAGCCGCTCGACTTTGTCGGTCTGCTCGCTGACGGGATCATGCTGAAGCGCAATGTCGCGGTAGCCCGCCATGCCGACCAGGTGGATCCGCGGTTATTCAACTCGAAGGCCCCGGCGGGAGATGCCAAGCCACCTTTGACATCCTCGTCGAGCAAGCAGACGATCGACGTATGGGTCACGTCCAATTGGGGCGACTTCACGGTTGACGCGAGCGCGGCGCTGATGTTGCAGCTCGCGTACGTGCTGTACTCGAACCCGCGGTGGCGGCAGCGAACGTCGCTCCGCCTGCTCAAGCTGAGCGCGAGCAGCGACGCCGGCTCCCTCCAGCGCGAGCGCAAGCACCTCGAGGAGCTCGCGGAGAAGCTCCGCGTCGACTCGCACGTGACTGACCTGGTGGTCGTGCCCATCTACTCGTCGCCCATGAGCACCAGCAGCCTGGAGGTCGCCCCCATCTCTGCCACTCGCGACTTCTTCCAGGACCCAGCGGCGCTCAAACAGGCCAACCTGGCGCTACAACGCCACTCGAGGCACACGGCGCAGATCCTGTTGCCGTTGCCCGACCCAAAACCTTTTGCTTTAGGCGACCAACAGCGCGCCGCCGAGTACCTGGCGCGGCTCGAGCAGCTCACGAGCGCGCTGCCGTCGACGCTACTCGTGTCACACGACGATGACGCGCCCTCTGTCATCTCGGCGGGCATCTGAAGCGTGGGGCGCAGAAAAAGGTCCACCTGCCCGAAAGACATGTCAAAAAGTCAGCAAACGTGATGACGGGATGCGAGTTTCTATATTTTACCTTTCATAAACATTCCCCTTTGTTTTCGATAGCGACGCTTGAACACAGCAGACCTTAATGACCTGTATAAATTAATGAAACTCAGATTTACAAATTCGAATGCAATTATGCGGGTCGATCTTTTCTGGCGCCACGTCTTTGTCCAGTTCCTTCCTAGATTCCTTCCTAGAGCGCGACCTACAACGTTTTAGGAAAGATTAGGGCAGCATTTTGCACATCCGTTTCTCTATTTATTCTAGTACCTCCTTGGTCCCATTTCCGCTTTTTGCCTCAAGGTGAGCGCACTGATCGATCAGGCGTCCGGAGCTCGAGGGGGAGGGAGGGAAGAGAGGGCCTGCGGGCTCAGAGAACGGCGGGGAGACTCATGGGCGCGACGCAGTCGCTGGCCGGTGTGCAGGCCTGGTGCTGCGGCGCCAACACGCGCGACGAGCGCCACAGGCAACAGCCCGGCCGCCGACGGTACCTCAACGGTCGCGTCAAGGACAACCCGGCGGCGAGCGCACGGCCCGCGGCGGCCTCGCAGCCTCAGGTGGGGCAAAGGGGACGGAGTGCTGATGAATGGCCTTTAGAGCTGGCTTACAGTGGCTTTCTGTGTGTGATGTGGGCAGCCGATCAGCGTCAAGGGTCCGGCGTACACGGAGGGGTCCCTCGAGAGCAAGTACGAGATCCTGTCGGAGATTGGTGCGTCGGCGCCTTGGTCGTGCGTGTGGTTGCTGCTTGAATGATCGGTGGCTGACGTGGTGGATGGCTGGTGTGTTACTGGCAGGCCATGGCGGGACGTCGGTCGTGTATCGCTGCCAGAACCGGCGCACGGGCAACGTCCACGCGTGCAAGATCATCGACCGGCGGATGGTCCTGCAGAACCACAACGTGCTGATGGAGCAGTTCCAAGTGCGTTTGCTGAGGATGTGGCTGTGGACGGCGCGCTTGGGCCGTTGAAACAACCGCGTGAGGAGCTGACGGCTAACATTCTCTCGTCTGTGTTACTGCCTTGTAAGGTGGAGATCCAGGTGCTCCAGTCCATGGACCACCCCAACATCATCCACATCGACGACGTGTACCTGACCGACTCGAAGATTTGCATGGTACGGCAATGGATCATGGTCTACTGGTCGCTGCGTGCACTTTCGCTATACCTGGCTGGAACTGACGTTGCGACTGCGTTTGCTTGCTTTACGGTAGGTGACGGAGTTCATGGGCGGCGGAGAGCTCTTTGACTACATTGTGGAGAAAGGGTACGCTGCTTGTGTTGGCCATGCTGACAGTTTTCAGCCTGTTGAAGCTGAGCTTCCCTTTGTGAAATCGCTGGTTGGTGTGTGCACGTCGATATGCAGCACGCTGTCGGAGCTCGAAGCGAGCGCCATTGTCCGCAAGATCACGTCCGCCGTGGCATACATGCACGCGTGCGGCGTTGTCCACCGGGATCTCAAGCCAGGTATGGGAGTGCTCTCGATAGATTTCCTGACGTAGGCGGTTGCCAATCTTGACTCACTAACCACTCGATCATTGCCCAATGATGCCGCCAATCACTAGAAAATCTGATGCTGACCAGCAAATCGCGCGGGGCCGAGGTGAAGATCATTGATTTCGGACTCGCGAAGCTTCTTGACGCGGACAACACGACGGCATCTTTCCTTGGGACGAGAGGGTACCTCGCTCCCGAGATGCTACAGCGACAAGCGTATACGATGAGCGTCGACATGTGGGCGCTCGGCGTGATCGTCTACGTCCTCCTGTGCGGCTGTCTCCCGTTCAACGACGACGGTAGCCGCATCCCGAACATGACCGTCGCTCGGGTGCGTTGGGTGCAACTCATTGCTCGTGACCATACATGCATGCGTTGCCTCTTCAGTTCATACCGTAACACGCGCAACGTGCTCGTTTCGATTGCTTTTTACCTGCCAGGCCAAGTTTGGGCTGCGATTTCCTCGGTGGGCGAGCGGTCTATCCGAGAGCGCGAAGGATCTTCTGCGCCACTTGCTCGGTGCGGCTGCTGAACTCTCTCGATGTCCCTTGACGAACTGGTGACTGACATATCGCCCTTGCATGCAATAACCAACGACAGAGGTGGATGCGACGAAGCGGTACACGGCCGATCAAGCGCTGGCGCATCCGTGGGTGACGGGTCAGCGCACGCCCAACCAGTTCCTCAAGTCGCCGAACTACCTGCGGACGATCAAGAAGGAGCGGTTGCTCGCGCAGAAGAACGGCGACGCGAGCGCCTACGACCTAAACCGCGGGGCGGACGGCCAGTCTGGGCACGTCATCGCCAACAGAAGGCAATCGCATTGACGCCGCGGTTGGTGTCGGTGGAAGATACCAAGTCGCGTGTTGCGTACATACACGGGGCAAGGAGTTGAATTTGAAGTGCACGTGGATGTTTCGAGTGGATCCCATTGGGTATCATACGGAACGTTCTTTCTGGCCAATGGGATGTCTATAAGAGCACTTTTAACCAATCGAATGGCTTGATTGGAAAGCATTTCACCCAATCAGATGATTCATACATACGTTTGTCGAGTCTTTCGTGGTGGGTCGGGTCACTAGAGCGAGGGAGAGAGAAGAAAGTTGCGCGAAGGTGGCGCGACCCGTCCTGGGCAAGGGCTTTGGTGCGACTTTGGGCGGACGGAATGCCAATGCCCGTTTTGCATCGCCGCGCGCAAGTCCAAGGCTTCCAGTCGTCCAAGCGCCAAGGGAATTCGCCAGCTTTCGGCCCTTTTTCTCGCGGTTTGCGGCCCAGAACGAGTTCGCAGGGGACGAGGGAGGGCGCTGCGCGTTCTCATCCAGCGATTCGCGCGCTTCCCGCTCTCTAAGGCGCAGAATTGGCAGCGCGACCACCGTCGTTGAGGACCACGAAAGGTCGAGCGCGGATAAAGACGAACGTTTTGCAGCGGTCGGAAGCGCGTTGTAAAGACTTTGCGGGCCAGGGAAGACGAGTGGACGCTATTGAAGCTATCAGATCTAGAAGATGCGGCGCTCAACGAGGCTGGAAGCGGCTAATGGCAAGAAAGGCGCGCGCATCTCGGAGATGATCGCGCGCCACGCCGACGAAGTGCGCAAGGTCAGTTGGGAGCCGTTTGACGTCGCCAACGGTGCATTTATATGCTCGGGGAGGGCGTAATTAATGTCTGACGTGTGTGATTGGCGATGAAAGGACGACGCAGAGGAGGAATGGAAGCCGGCGGCGGACGAGGAAGTCGACAACGACGAGGACGAAGAGGACAACCACTCGTCCGACTCGGACTTCTCGGAGGAAGAGCGTCCGCGAACGAGGGCTCCGCCGCGCGGGTCCAAGAGGCGCATTCAAGTGTCGTCGAGCGACAGCTCGGGCGACGAGGAGGCTCACACTCGTGTTAAGCGTGAGGTGCCGCCGCCAGCCAATCGAAGCGGCATCACCAAGGCGCGAGAGGTCATGAGCCGTATCCGAGAGCGCAACCAGCAGTCCCACTCCGGGTCGAAGCGCGCCAAGCTGCATCAGATTGGTGAGAAGATCGAGGAATCAGCGGCGCATGCGATCAAGATACAGCCGTCTTCCAACGAGAAACTGAAGGCGGAAAAGATTCAAAACGTAAACAACATTGTTGCCACCAAGCCACCCACCGCTACTGAGGCCGTTGACGCGCATCGTCGACCTTCCAAGCAGCAGCAACGCGGTAAGCCATCCTTGTGGGGGACCTCGTGTGGTGGGTACATCAACCAGATCAATCGCTCACATCTGGTTATTTGTTGTGCAATGACCAGCTCCCAAGGCGACGGAGCCGGTAACAAGTGCGATCCAGCACGTCTCACTGTCGTCCACCATGACCAACAATACGGCCACGCACTTTTTCAATGAGATCCTCGAATGGAACCTGTACGATGCGCTGCGGCGCGAGGCGCTCAAGGAGTACGACTTTAGCGAGGCGAACGATGGGTCGGAAGAGGGAGAAGTCGAGATCGCCAAGGTACCGAGTCAGTTTGACTCGTACGACCACTACTTCTCCGTGTGGAAGCCCTTGGCGCTGGAGGAAGTGCAGGCGCAAACAGTCAACAGCGTCACTACGGACCGACCATCGCCGGCGATGGTCACCACAACCACTTTGAGCGCCGCGAGCTTCGCGTCGAAGACCTCCAAAGTTCGCGTCGACTTCAAGAAACGCCAGGGCCTAACCTCGAAGCGTGATCCGTCCAAGGTCATTCTCGATGGGCTCTATGCGAACGACCTGCTGCTCATCACGCCGGACCCCCATTTCTTCGACAAGGCATTGGCGAATACAGGACGCGGAGCCCACTCTCACTCGGCATTCAGCCAGGGCAACAACGCTGCAGACGCAACCTCATCGGAGGTTCCAAAGGGCGTTCTCGGCATCGTATCAAGCCAGAGGTCGTCCCGCGAAGGGTTGATCATGTCGGTGCTCAGTACAGCGTGGAGCACTCTTGACCACGATGCGGATTTGTACCTGTTCAAGCTGAACAACCTGATCACAAGTGTCCGAGAGTTCCGCGCGCTGTGCGACTGCCGAGAGTATCAGCTGATGCCGCTGATTCTCTCGGGCCACCACGAGTCCGGATCCATGCGGCTTGACTCGCTGGGACTTGAGTACGTTCGGTGGCTCACTCGGTCGTTCAACGAGTCGCAGCTGGAGGCTATCACTGCGGCAGCGACGTCGCACGGTTTTACGCTGATTAAGGGCCCGCCCGGAACGGGTAAGACGACTACGCTGAAAGGGCTGCTCAACTCGCTGCACCTGCGCGAGTACAGCAGATACTACAACGCGGTGCTGGAGGTCGCTCGCCGGCCAGATCACGAAACGAACAAGGCGTGGGCTGCCATTGGCAACGAAAAGCCGCACATCCTGGTACGTTGTGTTGGGGTTGCCAGCCCTATTGATCAGATCGACCTATTGGAGCCACTAACTGCTAATGCTGGAGTAGGTTACTGCGCCCTCGAACGCTGCTGTCGACAACATCGTCGCGAAGGTTATAGAGGAAGGCTTTTGCGACGGAGAAGGCCGACGGTACTTCCCTAAGATCGTCCGTGTCGGGCGGGGCATGGTGAGCTAGAGAAGGAACTGATTGTGGGCATTTGACTGCTTTGAGCACTCACCCCTCTGTATGCGAACTGTGCTCGTTTGATTGACTTAGAGCGCAAGTGTACGCAGGGTCGGCCTCGAGGACATGGTTGACCAGATCTGCAGCCGGCCAGTGGACGAACTAGAGCATCACATTCTGAGACTGCGGCACGAACTTGTGATGGTACGTGCTTCTTCGCTCGTTGCCTCGTCGTTCGACAGGCTTCTGACGTGTCTTTGCTGTGCATGTTCATTTAGGTGGAGCGAGATGCTGTGAGTCTACGCGAGCACTTGCGGCAAATCGTCGGCTGGATAGACCGCGACCCGGCAGCCGCTCTCGCAGCCCAGGCACAGCCGCAGCCTCCACCCCCGGCACAGCCGCAGCCTATGCAACCGCTTGATCTTGGCGGTGAGCCAAGAGATGCGGCTTCGTCCCCGCCCCCACCGCCTCCACAGTCTCCTCCGCCCGCTCCGCCTGGCTTCATTCCAAACGAGCCAACAGACCCACCTCCACCTCCGATGTGGTCTCCTGAGCCACCAGCGCCACCTTCGCCGCCTGGACCAGCGTCTCCGATGAGCGAACCGATGTCTTCGAGGGATCCTTCGTCGTTTTATCCCACTGAGCAACTGAACGATGAAGAGGATGAAGAAGAGGAAGATGAAGAGTTCCCGATATCGTATGGCGAGAACTCGGCTGCCTTAGCTGAAGAAGCCGGGGTGTTCAACGCACAGGAAAGTGGCAAAGCGTTTAGCGCCTTCCTTGATGACGATAGCAGCGCTGACGAAGACGAGCCGCTCCCGACAAGCGCTAACACTATCGAACAAGCCTCACCGCACGTCGCGGCAGCCGAAGGTGAGGCCGAGGACTCAACGACCTCTGTTGACGCTGCACAGCCGGATGTAGATATGAAGGGCGACGCGAATGACAAGGGTGATCAAGTTACGTTGCCAGCAGAAGACAATGCTGAGGCCCTGACGGTCCCCGTCGCAAGTGATGAAAGTGCTGGTCAGGCAGATGCCGAGATGGAGAGCGACGAAAATGATAAGGATGAGCAAGGTGTGACCCCAGATGCATCGGCAGAAGAGAAGGCCGAGAGCGTAGCAGCCCCAACAGCAGATGATGGTGCTAGCCAGGCTGATGTCGAGATGAAGGGGGATGCAATTGGCAAGACTGATCAAGCGTCGACTGGAGTCAAGACTGAGAACTTGATGGCTTCCGTTACAAGTGTGGAAGGAGTTGGCGAGCCTGATGTGGTGATGAAGAGCGACGCAGAAGACGAAAGTGACGAAGACGAGCCGCTTCCTCAAGTCGCAACGGTGGAGTCAGGGCTGACCGTCGCAACAGATCCGGTCACGACAGGCACGGAAGAAGAGGCTGTGCCGAACAGCAGCGCCATGTCCACGGTTACTGTTGGAGGCACTGCTATGACCGTTGATATACCGAACGATGCCGTTCCATCGTCTCCGCCTCCTCCGCCACCGCCTCTATCACCGCCGCCACCGCCGCCTCTGTCACCTCCCCCTCCGCTGAGCGGGTCGCGTCCTTCGTCTCCGACAGTTATGCCGCTGCCACCAGCGTCAGAAGCGCAATCAAGTGCTGCTTCTGCTTGTGCCGACGAGGGACCCATCGACTACACCAAGTACCAAGAGTATCGCGCGGTGGCCCAGCAGATCAACTTCTGCTTGGAAAAACTCTCGGAGGTGCGCACACGGTGATCAGTTGATGACTTATCAGTGCTTGCTTTGTTTGTGTGTGCTGATATGCTATGTTGTGACTGTTTGGCAGGTCAAGCTGGAGCTGCAGCGGTACGAGTTTGCACGCAAGACCGTCGCTGAACGCGGCAAGCTGAACCCCGTCACGCGGCAGTCGCTGGAAGTGTCGTTTCTCGACACGGCCCACATAGTGTTCACCACGCTAAGTAGTGCCGGTGTTGCGGCCCTCGACGCGAGCTCACGCTACGATGTCTTGGTGGTGGACGAAGCAGCGCAGGCCGTGGAGTTGTCCACGATCATCCCCATGAAGTACGTTGCTCGTTCCGAATTGTGTCGATTACGATGCTTCTCCAGAGATCAGTGCTGACCAAGATCTTTGCATGCTCTTGCTGCTCTTCATCAGATTCGGAAGCCGGCAGTGCGTCCTCGTAGGCGATCCCCAGCAGTTGTCGGCGACGGTTTTCTCTCGGACGAGCGGTCAGTCGCTCTACGAACGCAGTTTGTTTGAGCGGCTCGAGAGCTGCGGACACCCTGTGCATATGCTGCGAACGCAGTATAGAAGGTATGCTTGTCTGCCTTCAACTCCACCTCCGTCTATGACTCGCATCACTCACGCTCTTCGTGCCATTCGTTGCCAGTCACCCGATGATCTCTGACTTTCCGCGGCATTACTTCTACGACGGCAAGCTGCAGGATGGTGACAACGTCCGGGGCGATGGTTATGTGAAGCCGTATCACCACCTTGGGCCAGCGTTCACCCCGCTCGTGTTTTGGAACCTCCTGAGCAGTCGCGAGACATCGACCAAATCGGTCTCCCGCATGAACGTTGGCGAGGCAGAGCTGGCCGTGAACCTGTACCTGACGCTCAAGAAGTCTTGTCCGCCGGACGCGGTGGCGGGCAAAGTGGGCATGATCACACCGTACAGCCAGCAAATGGAGGAGCTTAGGAGCCGCTTCCGCCACGCGCTGGGCAAGCATTACGACATGGAAGTCGAGATCAACACTGTCGACGGGTTCCAAGGCCGCGAAAAGGACATCATCATCTGTAAACTGTGCACCAAGCGATGTCGATGGCTTGACTCCAGTGAGTTGTTATGCTGACCGAATCCACGTTATTTTGTTTGAACTGACAGTGTCGACGGTGCGAGCGGATCCTCGGGCGGGCGTCGGTTTCCTGAACGACATTCGGCGCATGAACGTGGCCCTCACGCGCGCCAAGTTTGCGTGCTACGTCATCGGCAGTGAAGCGACGTTGCGCTCGTCAAAGCCCTGGACGGCGCTGCTGGACCACGCTTACAACCGCCACTGCGTCGTCCACGTGGACAACCCGAAGTGCAACTTGCTGACCTTGCAGCCGATGGTGCGCCCAGAAGCTGCACACCGAGGAGGTGGACAGCAGCCTCCGTCGCATTTTCTGCCTCCGCCCTTGATGAATGCTCCGTTCTCGCCGCCGCACCAGCATCCGCAGCAGCAACAGCAGATGCACGGTGCCTGGCACCCCGACACAGGTATGAATCGACAACACTCAGCACGTGTGGTTGAGCAATAGATGCTGACGGAATCATGATGTTTGTACAGCAGGAGGGTCCGCCAGATCTCCGTCATTCCAAGGCCAAGGGCGTCGAGGACGCGGGCGTGGAGGCGATGGAGGTTCGCGTGGACGTGGTGGGCGTCGTTCCGGTAGCCAGCGTGGCGGCCGTTCATCTCAAGCGCCTGGTCGCGGACGCGGCGGGATCAGTAGTTTCCAGCCGCCCCAGCCGTTCCATCCGAATGCACCGCCATCAGGAGGCGGAGGATGGCATCCCACGGCGGATGTGATGCCTCCTCCGCCTCAGGGTGCTGCTCGAGGAGGACGCGGCGGTCGAGCGCTCGTTAGAGGAAGAGGCTTTATGAATGGACCTCAGCCCGGGTCACCGCCTTACGCTGGAGCGTTTCCTGGTGGGCAAGCACCTATTGGACCACCTCCTCCACGGTCGCCACCACCGCAATCTCAAGCCTTTTATCAGCAGCCGCCGTCCGGATTTGACGGTCCCGCCCCGGTAAACACGCAGGCAGTAGCTGGACAAGGAGGCGCACGGAATCCTCGTGATCCGCGATTCCGTTCCGGCGGGCGAGGGTTTAATGGGCATCCAGGCGCCGGTCGCGGCGGCACAGTGAGCTGAGCACCAAGATGCCGTCTTCATAAACCCGATACAAATGGAGCCGATGATAATACTAACGGTCCCTCGCGCTTGCCTAGAAGGCTGCCGTTTTTGTCCATCGCGGACAAGCCGGTTGCTTCAAGCTGATCATGTCGGGGCGAGATGGGTTTAGCGTGTTGTGTCATGGCTGCTGCTGCCCGAAATAGCGGTTGAGAGGCATTTTTAACCATGTGATGGCCATCCCAGGATTTGAAGCGCTCCATTCGTGCGACTTCGTGAGTAAGTGTGCGTGCTTTCTCGTCGATTTGGTTGCTGAACGCGTAATCTCGACATGGAGGAGCGGCTGCCATCGCCGCCAGTGGTGCAGACGCACCAGCAGCAGCAGCCGAGCCGCAGTCGTCCCCTCAAGCCGCTGACGGCCATGTACTCGATGCGCACGGCCATGCCGCACTTTGTGGGTGCGCTGCGCGTGGCGGACGAATGGAAGCGGCAGCACTCCAAGCGCGCCGAAGCGATCGCGCAAGCCGAGTACGACGTGAGCGCCAAGTTCGTCAAGAGCGCGTTTGCTCGCTCGGCCAACGTCGAGGATCTCGCGCGCTTCGTGGACGACACGCAGCTCGACATCGACTTCATGATGCAGCTGCCGTCGATCGAAAAGTGCCTCGAGCAGTGGTGCGTCCGAATGGATCGCTTGCATGAGCGGTGGACTGAGTCCTGCGCTGGATTCTCATGATCAAGTCTATGCGTTGCTTGCTTTTCAGGTGGCACATGTACGTGCACGAGACAAAAAGCGTCGACCAGGATCTGGTAAGAAGCTTGCAACACGAATGATACAATCGATGCGGCGATCGTATTCACTGACTTTGTGCGCTTGTCGCCGTCACACCCAGCTGCGCGCGGTGTTTTATGACCTCGCGACGGTGCTGGTGGAGGCCAAGACGGAGAATATACACAAGAACTCGATCTCCATGATTGTGCGTGGCGGCTGGACCAAGTGGGGCCCCAAGGAGCCGCCGCTGGCCAAGTCCGAGTTCTTCCGGCTGCTCTTTATCCTCGCACACCTCGTACGTCAGTCATACTCTGGCTTGCGCTGGTGGTGGTTGAGCTAACCGTCCGCCTACTGCTGCAGATGACGACGTCGAACCGCCTGAACGACTACGTGGTGTTCCTGCAAGAGACGCTCGCGCGGATCACGCGCGTGCACCAGAGCAAGGTCGCGCGCACGGCCATCCGTCAGCCCCGGCAGCCCAAGTCGCGGCGCAAGTTCAGCATCCAGGAGATCATGGCCGGCAGGCGTCCCGGCGGACCTGTCATCGTCCCGCTGGCGCTGGCATCGCAGGGATCGAGCGGCAAATCTGGCGGACTATTGCACGGTAACGATGATGAGGATGCTACCTCTGGACGTGGGACTACCAGCGGTGAGGGCTCATTAGTTAGCGTCAAGATGAACCGCATCGTCAAGCCGCACGCAGCCGCAGGTCTCTTGTCAATGGACTCAGCAAGCGGCGGCGGCTTCTTTGACGACGACCTGACAGAACCGCTAGCCGCCGACCGATTCGTGGAAGTGCTCGAGCGCAACTCGCGGTGCCAGCACATTGTCGTCGATCCCCTGCTGCACGATGAATCGTTCCAGCGCAAGTGGAAGCGCGCAAGTGGCGACGCGACCAAGTCGCTGAACGCGCTCGCGGTCGAGCAGAACCCTGTGATGAGTGCATTCGCGCCTCCGATGGTGATTAGCCGCCTTCGTGCCAGTCGGTCGGCGACCACCGTCGGTGACTTGCTCCGATTGAGCATGGACGACGGTCGCGGTTTCGCGTCGGCGGCGAACTTCACGGCCGGGGAGGAAGAAATCCTGCGTCGCAGTCTGTCGCGCGTCACGCTTAAAGAACGAGTAGCACATAGCAAATTGGCCTCGACTAGCCCTCTTCACCGCGGCAACACGATCGTGTCGCCGCTTCCCGGACGACCAACAGCGAGGGGCAGCCCAGACAACGGCAGCAACAACAAGAGAGACCGTGATTCAAACAAGCAGCCCTTGTATTTGGCGATCTCCACGTGAAAATGCAATGGGAATACCGACAAGCAGCGGGAGATGCATGGAGATGGTGCCGAGAACATTACCGGCGGTTGAGCTTCTGTGAGAGGAACTGGATCGCGGCGGCGCGCCCTTGCTTGGTGGAGTGATACACGGCGCGAAGACCGGCTCCCTCGACCAAACACTCATCGAGCAGCGGGCGGTTCTGCAGCTTGAGCGTCGTCGGAGCGATTTCGACTTGGAATTCCTCGCTTCCAGTGGGAGTCGCCACCGAGCTGTCTTTAGAGTGAAGTGCAGACTGAACGTGGCAGGTCGGCACGGAGGCGGTGAACTGGATACCGCCAAGATCAGCCTCGAGCGTCGAGGCGTGGAGCAACAGCGCATTGAGGAACCGCGTGCGCTTGGCCTCGCGGATGACGCTGGCGCGCTTGGTCTCGCTCCACTTCTCCACGGTCGCTGCGAACGTCATGCGTGGAGGTACTTCCGTCGGAACAGCGACAAACCCATCAGTCTGCTTGGCTTCGTCGAAATCAGCACCGCCACGGTCCTTGGTGGTAGACGGGGTTTCACCGTCCCAGCTCTTGGCAGATTGGCGCTTCTTCTGCGAAAGGAACCCCGTGCAACTCGAGTACACGTCGTACAACACAGATGTGTACGTTGGCGAGACGGTAGCAGCGCTCGGCTTGTGATGCGCGCCCACGAGGTCCTTGTGGTACTCGATGTTGATAGTTCCGACGCACACGCGCCCCTTGACATCCCATTCTTCGACGTCGCAAGCCAGCAGAGACGTCGACGCCACGGCCGGAAGCTCCTTGGCGTTGTACTTGAGCCCGACGTACAAGAACCCGTCGGCTGGCTCGCGGATATAGTCGGTCGAGATCCAATTGCGGCGGCGGCAACCGAAGCGCGGAGGTGCCGAAGAAGTCTCCAGGAGTCCGCTGGACGGGTGACGACGAATGCTGCGCCTTTCAGTGTGGTGCGCTTCAAGCAGCGTTGCCTGAACGAGTCCGATACGCAGTTCTGCAAGTGCTCGGATCGTCGGCGTCTTGGTCAGGAGCACGGCGCCGCTGCAGCTCTCGATTCGGACCTCAACCAGCACGTCGCGAGGAGGTCGAGACACTCCGCCCTCGTCTTCGTAGATCACGTCGTCTACTACCTCCGGAAGGCGCGCGGAGAACGCACTCGACGAACCGGAAGCTGGGAGCGACGACGACCCAGTCGGTTTGGAGCGGCAGAGCGCGACGGAGATGGCGCCCAAACTCCAGTTGACGAGCGGCAGAGCGTTATTTGCGGTGACCCATTTCGGGAAAAAGGTCTGCTGGAACCACTCCTGCTTGGAAATGGGCGCGCGTGGCTTCACGGGCTTGTCACTGGGCGACGCGGCACTTGGCGAGCGTACTCCACGCGACGGTTTACCGAGCAGCGCGGACGTGGACGCGTGGACTCGCGCCAGTGGTGGTGACGACGCTGGTGAGATCCCCATTGCACCTTCAGTCGCACTGCGCGTGATGCGGTGGTGGTTGGCGACGAAATCGAGCGGGAACTCTGGCGATTTCGGTGGTGACTTTGGCGGCGACGGCGGGGGTGTCGATGTACCGCCAGCCAGACCAGCAACGACCGTGCTGGGAGACCCCAACGAGATCTTTCGGGTCGGCGACGGCGGCGTGGAGCGCTTTCCGTACTCCTGACGAAGTGCGTGGTCTGCCATGGCCCGGTAGACGCGCTGCTCGTAGACCGGCAGCGCCCACACAAGGTCCGAGAACTCCCACTGCTCCTCCGGTGTCAACGGTAACAGATCGGGAAGAGAGGAATCTGCATTTGATGCTGCCGTTTGCTGGTGGCTGCTTGGACTGGCATTCGACGGCGTCGCAGTACGCCTGGGGCTTCGCAGTGCTGAGATCAATGCTGCTCGACCGCGCAAGACGAGCTCAAGTGCCGTCATGCTCAGGCTGCGCTTGTAAAGGTGCATGTACCGGTCGCGCCGAGCGTTGCGCTCGCGCTGGCAGTCATAATGGCTCTGGCGCTTGCCACGCGTCTCGCTGAACACCCGAATGCGGCGTTCGTCGCCTTTGCGTAGCTGAAGTAGCACGCATCGCGCGGCATAGCGCCACATGGCTCGGAGCCACTGAGATGGCCGCTTTTGCTTGTCCCGTGGAGTCAGTAAGACCGCCATGTCGGTGGGACGAGCTGGGAACAGAGCGTCGGAGCGCACGGAAATGGTTGGGGGTGCAACGCGTGCGCGGTCGACGCAGCTCGGACGCCACTGCCGCATCTTCTGGCGCATCCGGAACGCTTTCATTCGCTCCATTTCGCTGACAAGTGCAGTCAACTGGTCGATGTCGACGTCGACCTTGAGGCTTTCAGTGACGATGTCGACTGCTGCCAGCGAGAGTCCTCCGCCTCCTCCTGTTGCAGCTGCGGCAGCTGGACCGCTAACGGGAGCTCGGCGCTGGAGATCCAGCTTGAGCCAGATCGCGGTCGCGGAGCAGACGTCGCGCCTGGCGTCACGCGGCAGCCCACGCAATACGCACTCGCGGAACCGCAAGAGCGAGTTTTCCATGGATGACGGCCTCAACGGGTCGTACCAGTAGCGCTCGGCAGACACGTCGCAGTACAGCGCCGGGTTCTCGAGTGCCAGCAACTTGGACGCAGTGGTGCTCGCCTTGGGATAGTCGACGCCCACTTGCTTGCGACGGTGCAGGATCTGGTCGTCCGTCGCTCGCGTGTTGAGACGAAGCACCTGCGCAGTGAGTGGTGAGGCAGTGAGCGACGCTAGAGTGCAGTGATGATGGGTCATTGAAGGTTGCGCTTACAGGGATGTGGAAGCCGTACGCGACCGCCGCCTCGTTATGCTCGCTCTTTGATAGGTTGGATCGAGCATGGAGACAACAGGTCGTTAGTGCTGTGCTTTGCTGTGAAAGCCCCGGTCCAGCGTCGTGTGGGTGGTGGGTTACCTCGAGGCGAATGTGGATATTCTCCATCGTGACGGTCATCTCGGCCACCGCGGCTTGGACGCGACTCTGCCAGGTCCACCGCTCTATCAATACGCGCACTTCTTAGCAACACCGCCGCTCAAGGACGTACCGCCACCCATTTACCGGGCGAGATGAACGCCGAGCTGCTGCTGTTGGCGCTGGCGGTTGGCTTGCCTTCATAGTTGGGCACGAGCACGCTCTGCCAGAGCGCGATGGTGAACTCCTTGGCGAAGCGCAGCAGCAGCTCGTTGTCCCACTGGACGTCGGCGTGGCGCAGCACGAGGCAGACGTTGCGCACGTGGAGCGACAGCGGTGCGCCAGCCACCGCGCCCACAAGCCCCTCGACCTTGAGGTCTCCGACGTACCCGGCAGCCAGCGCGAGCGGCAGGTGCAGCATGTTGAGCGTCTTGGGTGGGATAACGCGTGTGAGTTGATGCCGCGGGGGTATCAAGCGGACACGATCGCGAGACGTACATCGGTCTTGAGGAAGACATCCTGTAGCCGGAAGTGGCTCGCCTCTTGTTCACGGTCAGCATCGTCAGCAATGAGTCATACCATAAGCAATACTGCCTCCGATGCCGCTCTAGCAGTCATGCTGACGCACCGAAGAGGTCTCCGAGCGAAAAGGCCACGTGCCGTTCCTGCACGTCGATGAATACCTCCCGCAGGAGCTGCTCCAGCGCCTCGTAGATCATCTCGGACCCCGCCGAAAGGAGCTATCGGCCTCCCGTCTTGGGTAGTTGCTGTAATGCTAGCTATGAACGGAAAGGCGAGCGGCGAGCGGCAAGCAGGGAGCGTCCATTGCCTCGTGGGACCCGAAAGGGCGTGCGCGATTAACGTAACGTACAGTACCTCTCTGCGCCGCTTCAAGTTCCACGATTCATTTTCAACCAATTCAGGAATGAATTGAGAACGAACAGCTGATTTGCGGTCGAGCGACGTAAATCTGGTGTACAACACACCAAATTTCAGTACCGCGGTTTTCCACGCGTTCATTCACTTTGGGCAAGATTTCCCCAATCCAAAAGGGAAAAAGCAGGTCGGAAGGCAACGTCGGTCGGGAGACGCAGGGCGGACGCGATGATCAAGTTCGTGCTCATGGTGAACAAGCAGGGCCAGACGCGCCTGGCCCAGTACTACGACTTTTTGTCGATCCAAGAGCGCGTGGCGCTCGAGGCCGAGATCATCCGCAAGTGCCTCGGCCGCAATGAGAACCAGGTGCGTGTGGTCTTGGAAGGCGAACGGAGCGAGGCGCTGGCCGTTCTTGTTGTCAGGCGGGGGAGCTAACGGTGGGCGCGTGTATATGCGCATGATGGGGAACGACGATAGTGCTCGTTCGTCGAGTACCGCGGCTACAAGGTCATCTACCGGCGGTACGCGTCGCTCTTCTTCATCGTCGGCGTCAAGGACGACGACTCGGAGGTGAAATGGCTCTGCTTTTGTTTGATGCATCGGCGATCTAGGCTGCTGACTGTGAGCCTGGATGTGGTGTTGCTGTCCCTGGCGATCGACCCGGCGAATCAAGAACGAGCTGGGCATCCTGGAGTTCATCCACGCGCTCGTCGAGACCATGGACAAGTACTTTGAGAGTGTGGTACGTACAGACGTGCATCCATTCGCGGCATGAGCTTCAGCCCGCTGGCTGTTAGGGTAGGCTGACGAGCTGTCCGTGCTGCTTGCTAACCTCCTGTGTGTTGTCTGGCGTCTCCTCTATTGGTGCTGTCTGTGCTGTTCCTGTTCACAGTGCGAGCTCGATGTACGTCAAGACAGTCTGCTGCCCCTGCTCTTCCGACGACGCTTGCGTAGCGCTCGTGCCTCTAACTCGTCTTCTGTCGTTGTGTTTTGTGCCTCGTTGCTGCAGATCATGTTCAACTTGGAGAAGGCGCACTTTATCCTGGACGAGATGGTCATGAACGGCTACATTGTCGAGACCAACAAGATCTCCATCCTCAAGCCCATCCACCTGATGGAGAAGTCGTCGTAGACGCTCGCCGCTGAACCTGGCCCGCCCAGTTCCGCTGCGCGGTGGTTCACGTCGAAGCAACCGGAGTACACGTAAATATACACACGGGAGTGCCAGCTCCGCATCTGTACGCACGCCCGAGCCTCGTGCTGCACCACCGTCAGCTGCGACGTGCGGCGCTTTTGTCAACCCCCGCAACGGTCTCGACGAGGCGAGGTACCTAGTGTCGTCACCTCCCAGCTCGTAATGTTTACCATATCTCGCTGTGTTCTATGGCGACAGAGCTGACTTGAAATCCTCGCGGTGCAAGGCGATCGGAACGAGACGAAGACGCGTGCACTTGCATTGCCGATTGCGCTTGTACTAATGCGCCTGGTATTGTAAAGCATAATATAATATGCTTTACAATACCAGGCGCATTAGTACATTATACTGTACGTACATCGCTTCGCAGGTTGCTTGACGAACTTGAACTGGTCTTCGGCCGAAGTGGGTCTGGGTCTTGCCCAGCCTCAAACCCGCGTGGTCCACATCGGGTCCCAGATGGGCGGCCCACACGACCCACCGGGCCACGGTCTGGGTCCGTTCCACATCATGGAACCTTGCCGGTTCCACCACACCCACCGCTTCTGCACCCGCGAGCCGACGGTTCACGTCGACCCTCCCACCCTTCCCACCCTTCCCACCAAGCGACCCGTCCCGGTTTTCGTTTGCTCCTTTCGCCAACCCGCGACATTTTGAATGGATAGTTTTACTATCGACTCGATGACCCGTGTACCAGCGAAACCCGCAGCAACCAACAGCATGCACTACGCCTAACGAACGAGGCTACATGCGAGCGCTCACCCGGAATTCCATCAGCGGCGATCGCTGCCGGGGTAAACGGTGTCTTCACCGTACTGCGAGGATGGGACACGGCCAGCATCCAACCACGCGCTGAAAGACGCCACGTGGGTCTACTGTACTCTACTCTGGGCACAAACCCAACCCGCCGAACCCTTCCCATCCGCGCTGTACTTTAGAAAAGGGTGTCGCCCCTCCCCGACCCAGACCCATATCCGAGCTGGGTCAGCGCAAAAACGTAAACGGTCCGGCCCACCCGGCTCGCACCGCAACGGGTGGGTGGCCGTCCGACCTCGTCGGGTGAGCCCACCGACCCGTTTTCGCATTTTTGAAAAAGAAAAACGGGCCGGGTCAGTTTCGAGCCTCCCCCACTTCGGCCCTGCCTGCTTGCCTTTGAGTTGCAAACGTCTGGAATCGAGCGGAGGCTGCTGCTTATTAGAGCACTTCGCACTGTCGCGACCGACCTGGGCGCGCTCCTCTCGGCTCCCAGAAGGTGTGTGTTTCCCCATTATAAGCGCGCCCGGAACGCTTCAAGGCGCTGCTTCCCCGTCGTCGGCCCGTGGGTTTGGGCGGAGTCGTGACCGCTTTTGTCGCTTGTTCAATGGTGTTGTCCCGTCGACGATGGTGGCAACCGCGAAGAGCTAATGGCTGCGCGCTCTCATTCCCTCCCCTCCCGTCTCTAACTCGCTCTTATTTCGCTTCTTTTTCCTTCCCTATAGCTTATCTCCCGCGCGTGTGTCAAAGGGGGCAAACAAGGTTCCGATAGAATAAGAAGACGACCTGAACGAGGAGATACCAAGCGGCCCGCCGACACGTGCGCGAACAGCACGCCGGAGGAAATAAGAAGCCAAGCTGGACGACCCACACGACCCGAGCAAGATTGACGCGCTCGCGGAGCTGTCGATGAAGCGCGCGGACGAGATGCCCTTCGAAGAGGAGACCGCGCGCAAGAAGAAGCTCACGAGCGTCGTGTGGGAGACGTTCACGCCCATGTCAAGCTCGGGGCTGCGCGACGGGCTTGTCGACTCGGCCAAATGCACAGTGTGCAACAAAATCTTCAGCACGCGCCACGGCACATCGTCCATGATGCGCCACGCCAAGCGCCACAGCGAGTTCCCCAACGGCGCGAGCATGGGCAAGAAGGCCAAGAAGGCCGCGAACGGCACGGGCATCAATGGCGGCACGGCCGGTGGTGCTGCTGGAGCCGGTATTGGCGCTGGAGGCGCCGGAGTCGCGAGCAAGAAGTCGCCCGGCGCGCTCAAGAAGGACAGCCTCGTCGCGCCGTTTGACGAAACGGGTGGAGGTGCGTTTGTGTCGAGTTTTGTATACCATTGGGGCCGCGTTGCCTGCCATGTCTGAACCATGGTGGCCCGGAATGCATGGTATCAGGCGTCAAGCGGCAGCGGCTGCGCAACCTTGCGGGCTCGCTGATTGAGTGGATCATCGAGGACCGGCAGGACCTGGGCGTCGTGCAGCACGAAAAGTTCATTGACGTGCTGACCGCGGCCGGATGCAAACCCGCCATCCCGCCCATCGACGTGATGCAGAAGGCCATGGAGCGCAAGTACTACAACCTGTTCACGCGCGTTGGAGAGTACATTGCACGGTCGGCCGTCGGGCGCGTCACGTTCTCGTGTGATACCTGGTCCAGCATGGTGTACAAGGGTTACATGGCGATCCACCTTCACTGGATCAACGCCGAGTGGGAGTACAAGACGATCCAGGTCGGCCTCGAGGGCTGCCCCGCCGAGTTCAACGCGTATTTCATGTCGGACCTGCTCTACAATGTGCTGCAGAACAACTGGGGCATCGGAAGCAAGTTGCTGTGCGGCGTCACGCCCACGAGTAACGAGTCGGTCGTGGGCATGGGCTTCCTGAGAGAAAAGATCAAGGTTTTGGTAGGAATAGACAACATCTCGCCGCACTGGAACATCACGTGCCTGGGCCACCTGATCCACGTCGGCGTGCTCGCGGCGCTCAAGGAGATCCGTCACGAGATCGTCAAGCTTCGCTCGCTGCTTTCCTTGCTCAAGTCCGCGACGGAGAGCCAAGAGCACTTTGCGCTGCGCACAACCGAGATGGGCCTGGCGCAGTACCCGGACCAGTTGCCGAACCTCGACTCGCCCAAGAACTGGACAACGACCATCACCATGATCCTCGACAGCGCCAAGCTCAAGGACTCGATCAACGCAATGTGTGGCGACGCGTCCAGTGGCATGAACATCTTCTTGCTCGAAGAGATCGAGTGGGACATGCTTGTTTGGGTCGCCACTTTTCTGCAGAAGGTTATGCAGATGGCCACGTGCCAGAGCGACCAGAAGCATATCTCGCTCAGCACGTCCATCAATGTGTACAAGGCGATCGTGGGGCTTTGCGAGAGCACGGCGGCGTCGGCATCGGACTTCACGGCCTCGGCGTTCACCAAGATCCAGACGGTGTGCCTGAAGGTCAAGGCGGGCCTGGAGACGTACCATACCGAGCACACGTCGCCTTACTTTGCGCTGGCCAAGATCCTGGACCCGCGGTTCTCGAACGAGTCGGTGGACAAGGCCGAGAAGAAGGAGTTCCTGCGCGAGATGCTGCGTAAGAACGTGTACGACTCGCTGTCGGACCACCGCCACGAGGACGAGCACAGCCGGCACGACGCGAGCTCGTCGTACTCGACGTTCGAGAAGCTGCTGGACATTGGCGAGGGCATGCCCGACTACTCGATCGACGGCGACGAAGTGGACCGGTTCTTCGACGCGACGCTGATACGCGACAAGCGCTCGGACCCGTTCTTGTGGTGGAAGTCGAACGAGACGCGCTTCCCCACGCTGGCCAAGCTGGCGCGCGACATTTTGTCGATCCCCGCGACGGCCGTGCCGAGCGGCGCCGTGTTCACGCAGAGCAGCTACGCGCGCGCGCTCAACACGGACATCATGGAGACCAACAAGCTGTTCAAGTTCAACGAGCTGGCGCGCGCGTGGCAGATCGAGCGGCAGAACTTTGGGCGCAAGCGCCGCCGCGACTCGTTCGACTTTCCCGAGCCGGCGCTCGACCCGCCCACGAAGTTGGCATCGTATGAAGAAAGTATTTAGGGGCACAATCATCAGGTGACGTTGTTGTTGGGCTCGCGTCGTTCCGAGGCGCGTGCGCGAGGCTGGCGAGCCCGCCAGAGAGACAAACAGAGAGAGACAAACATTCTTTTTGGTGTTGGCTCGAGACGAGTACGGACGTAGCTCGGGTGCTGTCGTGGGCGCTTCCCCTTCGGGTCTGTAGCTTGTCACGGTGGCAATGGAAACTAGTTCTGGCGGCTCGGCGCTGTAAAGTGCTGGCCAAAAATATAAAAAAATGCTAATCTGTAAAGCTTCTTGACCAATAAGAGAGCGGAGAAGCTGAAAATCGCTGAAAACACTTCGATAATCGTGTTTAGCATGTGGGTGACATTTTTTCCCAGTTTGATTTGATAC
>JAADXW010000325.1:0-25399 GCA_023337975.1 Phytopythium ostracodes
CCCCCCCCCCCCCCCCCCCCCCCCCCCCAGCGCAAGGGAAGGGGACGACGAGCTGCTCGCGCTCCTGTCGGGTGTCGACGGCCCACTGCCCTCCGCGTGTGCGTCGCCTGCTTCTTCGGACGACCACGCCGCGCAAGTGGTCGCTCCTCTCGTCGCCTTTGACGGCGCAGCGTCGCCGTTGGCCCGCCAGGATTCGCAGCTCTCAGTAAAATCTGATGGGAAAAGGGCAGCCCATGACGGCATGAGCCCGGCGGGATGCGGCGCACTCGTCGCCAAGCGCGGACGCAGGAAGCAGCTCACCAGCAAGCAGGTGCTCGAGGCGCTGCGAGCCGAGCTCGCTCGGCTGACGCTGGACCTGGAGACGCGCAAGCGAGCCGCTGGGATCGACCCGCACGTCCCTACCACTAGCGTGCCGGCCGCGATGGCAGCAGCGCCCAGCTCCAGAAGCGCCAGTCCCACTCGTCTCTGCGGCGGAAGCTGACGATACAGCAGCGCGAGCTGCGCAGCATCTCCGAGAACGAGAATCGGGCGCTGCGCGACGCCATGGACGCCCATGCTCGTCGCGCGCGGCAGCTGCGACGCTTGTTATTGAAGCAGATGCAGAACGAAGTAGGTCCCTGCACTCACTCCGATGCTGATTTAATCCTGACGCTGTTTGCTCCAGCTTTGTCTCGGTAGTATGGCCAGCTCTCGTCGCTGCTGCGCGTTCCGCCAGCCGTCGTGTCGACCCGCTCCTCGAACGACGAGTGGGTCTTCCAAGGCCTGGTCATGGGCATGGACGACGAGTATCCGCGGATCGGCCAGACCCTCCGCAGTGCCGACATGCATGAGCTGCCCCGCCCTAGTCGCTCGTGGCGCGCACAACGCCTGGGGCCTGGCAAGTGGCGCGTCGAACTCCGTGACGTTCACATCGTTCCGTTCGAGCCCAAAGCGGCGGAGCGAGCCGTCTGGATCCAGTTAGCTGATACAGCAAGCTGCAATGTAAGTGCAGCACTATACTGAAGCTCGCCTCTTCTCTCGGTGGCTGACGAACCCGCTGCTTTGCTGGCACGTGCTCTGTGCGGCTGAAAGAAGCGAGAGCGAGCTACCAGTTCACCATGGAGCAGCAGTCAGACGCCTTGATGCTCCAGCAGTACAAAATCGTTCGCCGGTACAGAGAGCAGCACCGCACAGTGCTCGTCTCGCGGGAGCTGACGTTGCCGTCCGCAAGGTTCTCCATCCGTAGCACGAGACTCGTGATCATCTGACGGGAAGAGGCGGACACGCTCACGGGGTCAGCGACCGCCGTGAAGACGCTGTCCGTGGCGATCGGCTCCGAGGCGTAGTGGGGACCCTCAGAGGCGGGAATGGATGATTACCTGTCGACGGAGGCGACAAAGGGAATCTGTTTTTCCGGATTACCGGTTTATGTTCGAAGTCGTCATAGCCACTCGTTAGCGGAAGATGTGTGTCGGTGCTCTCGCAGCATCCGTAGTCGTAGTTGGATTTGCTCGCCACCAGCAAACGAATTAACCCTCCACGCCACTCCCAAGACAACGAGACAATGTACGTTCGTTTGGCCCCAAGAGGTGATCCTTGGGAACTCGCGCGGCCGAGCGAGTCGAGGACGCCGTGAGCCTGCCGCTTTGGGACGAAAACTTCTCGCAGGCGCAGAAAGCCATTGAGAACTGCCTCGTGTCCGAGTCGGTGCGCCCGCCTGCTACCAACACACTGCCGGTTGTGATAGCCAACGCATTGAGCAGAAGCTCGTGAGCCGAGACGGGAGCAGGCTCCGACTGCTTGCTGTCTATCGGTTTGTTCGTCCGTCCGTCCGTCTCCATTGTGAACTTGCCCAACAACAACAGCAGGCAGTGTCTGTTCAAGCAGTTCACATAAAAAGAGGTGTGGAAAAGCTCTGAATATTTTTATCATAGTCAACTCGATATAACTTCACGCCTTTCAGTCCCCAGTCTGTCGTGTTGTTATTTTTGGCCCCAAACGGCGAGCGCCGAATCAGAATGGGACGCGCTGCTGGAGTTCCTAGCGGATGAGGGCGGCGATGGCGCGCTGTCGGCCGAGCCGTGGCGCCCATCGGGTCTTCTGGAGTATGCACGGGGCCTTTTGACACTGCGGCTGGCGCTGGAGCCCGCGCTTGTGGGGTATATACTAATAATAAGGTTGCGGTATATTGAATTACTTGCCGAAACAGAACTCCAATCACCCTTCTGTAAGCGCTAATAGCGCTGTACAGGACGCCGCGTTAGCGGCGCAGCGCGCGCGTGTGCGCGCCCGATGTTGCTATGCAGTCAACCCACCGCCTTGGAGTGCGATGTTTAGCTGATTGCTCAACCAAGGCGTCATGTCATTCGTGATGCGCACGGTCGCCCCAGGAAAACGGTCGGCGAGGACTTCCACGCTGGGAATGGAGGCGGCCCTGTTTGTCCGCAAGTCCATCGCGAGGTTGGCAAGGTGGTCTGCTGTCTTGCTGTGCGTCCTGTAGTGGTGCCTCCATGACTGCACCCCGCATAATCCCGCTAACCGTTGACAGCGCTGATAGTGTTGACTGAGTTTTCTGCTGTGGGGCATAGCCCTCCGTCGGAGAAAGCCGAGGATGAGCTGGCTGTCACCTACCACGTGGAGTCCACGAATGTCTGACTGTACGCATACCGCAGACTTGCTCGAGCCCGCGAAATTCAGCGATGTTGTTCGTGGTGTCCTTCGCTGCCAGGGAGACGAAGTCGATCCACAGTATAGTTGGAGAACGGTGATGATGGAGCTCCACGATGACGCTACCGCTGCCACCAGGTCTAGAGTTGCCGCGAGAGCCGCCGTCGAAAAGAGAGATCACAGTGCATTGTCTAGTCAGTAGGGCTGCCGCGGAGGTCAGTCGCGAGCTCACAATCGTCGGTGCCCTGTACTGAGCAAAAGTGGCTGGCGTGACTGGCACGTAGGATGCCAAACGGTGGTAGCCCTCCAGTAGCAGGCGCTCGTTGTGAAGGATTGCTGCCTCGATGCGTAGCTCCTTAGTCGGGCCCGGGTAGAGCGTTGCCACTCTGCGCTGCCAGATCGTGTGAATGGTTGTCACTACCATGAGTGCCCAAGCCGCTTGTGCCGCCTTGTGGATGTGATCCAGTACTGCTGCTGGCGTGTGAGTGTCGTCTCGGCGATTGGCCTCCTTATATACGCTGATGAAGGTCCCTGGAGTGTTGGCTAGGCTGACCGCGAATATACTGGATACTGTGGACATCTCGTCGCCGTCTACACCAAGCTGACGCCATCTCTGCAGCGCCGCAATTCACAGTTTTTGCGCCGCGCTTGTGGGGTATGTAGACGTCGGCACGAGACAGACGAGCGCTTTCTTTGCTCTGGGCCCGGCACTATCGCTGGACGAGGTCAGCGAACTCGCGGATGAACAGAGCTAGCCCACCGGCATCAGCGATCCAGGCGCCTAGAGAAAGAAGCTCACTCGCAAGAAGGAGATCGACGCGCTCAGGGACCTGATCGCGCGCCTGACGATCGACCTGGCCGGGCTCAAGCGCGGCGCTGGGCTGGACGAGGACACCCCGTTCGCGATTGTTCAGCGGCAAGGAGCCGCGGGGTCCAGCCACAGCAGCTGCAGCAGCAACGGATGCCGCCTGTGTCTTTGGGAGAAGCTGACCGCCCGGCAGAAGGCGCTCCGCTGTGCGTCAGAGCACGAGAACCGACTGCTGCGGGACGCGGTGGCCGCTCACCGCCGACGCGCACGGCGCCTGCACCACATGCTGCGGAAGCGAGTGCAGAGCGAGGTGCGTGTCTTGTAGTGACAGGGTTTTAGGGATCGCCAGTGCATTGATAACGTGAGCTCATAGGTTATCGACAGCACGAACAGTTTTCGGCGTTGCTGAGCCGGCCCGCGCCACTCGTCCTATCGACGCTGCCCGAGGACGAGTGGGTCTTCCGGGGTCTGGCCGTGGGGATGGACGACATATACGCCAACATCGACGCCACCTTGCGAAAAGTCAAGATGGGCCGTGTGCCCTGACCTGGCCGTCTTCACGGCGCGCGAAGCGAAGGGCCCGCGAAGTGGTGCGTCGAGTTCCGAGACGTCCACATCGTTCCGTTTCCGGCCCGGGACACGAGTCGCACGCTGTGGACCCACCTTGCTGCGACGAAGGACTGCGAGGTGCGCTGCTTTCTACTCAATGGCTCGGTGGATGTGGACACGTTGTGGACTAACTTGACGTTGTGTTCGTGGCTGGCAGCTGAAGGAAACCCGGACAAGCTTCCAGTTCTTGGTCACGGTTCCGCAGGGGAATGCGACGCTCCAGCAGTACAACCTCGCCCGGCAATACCACGAAGAAGACTGGACCGTCATGGTGTCTCGCGAGCTGATGATGCCGGCGCCAGGGCGCACCATCCACGTCACGAGGCTGGTGATCGTCAAAAAGAGGCGGACACGCTCACTGGGCCGGCGACAGCAGTGGAGACGTATATGGTGGGGGTCGACTCCCACAATTTCAAAGCCGCCGCGCAGTCGTCCAGTGGCGACGGGTCAACAGACGACGACAAGTTTATGGTAGCGCTGTGGGACCGGTCGCAGTATCAGCTGCTGGAGGACGTTGAGAACCGCCTCCTGTCAGAGTTCGTGCAGTTGCAGTGCGGGGGATAGATCCGTCGTGGCCGTACCCAAATACACGAAGAATGTATATTACCTGTGGTGCTTCACCATGTCGGATCCAGCAACGCTCACATCATCAGCCGTAGCCCCCACGCAGCCAAAGCGATCGCCAGCCTCGAACTCGAGCCGTCATCTGCAGGCCATTTAGAAAGCACGCTGCGCGTCACGTACTCAACCGCCTTCGTTCGCTTCGAAGTCGAACGAGGCTCGTGCCCAAGTCTCGTCCATCGTGGCGCAACAAGTTGTGTAGCCCATTCGACAGACAGGACCCCTGTTTACTTTCCCTTCCGTCCCAATTGGAGTGACCGGCGGCTCAGCGAGCAACGCCGCTGTGTTGATAGCGAGAAGCATCATCGTTTACTCTCGTCGGATGAGCCAACAGCAACGCAAGTTGACAGTCACTGAGCCTTCCCTACTCAACCAGGCCCGGCTGACCACAAAGCGCGCCGCCTTCCGTTTTGTACTGCTCCCGTCCAGATTCTTAAACGCGACCAGCGTTCGCTTCCACCTCAAGAGTCGCATGAGGGCGTATAGTAGCCGTCCGAGGCGGCTTCTTGGGAACCTGTCGGCCTCTTTCCTCGAAAGCAGCGCCAGCGGACCGGCGGCCGGAAAGTCCCGCTGCGCAAGGCTCTGCGCTTTTTCCTGCGATCGCGGAACGCAGTCGCCAAGCGTCACGAGAGCCGAGCCGTTTCCAGGTCTCGTCGCCGCCGCCGAGTTCCTTCTCAACTTGCGCCTGCGACGGAAATAGCAACCCGGTGGCGTGTGTGTGCCACTGATTGCAGCTCGACATCCATTTCCGCGTGCGTTTCCGGCGTTCCGAGGGTCGCGGCGACCAGCCGGTGGGGGTCGAATAAGCTCCTGTGGTCCGCCCCGACGTGTCTTGCCACCGTCGACGGCCGCCGGTTGCGCCGTGTGGCGTCACTTGAAGCCGCCGCTGGCGTTGTACGCACAGAATTGCGCCACACTGCTTGGCGCTGACCCGATCCGTCGCGTCTATCGACCGATCTGCTGGATCGGGTCGAGATCCTTGACAGTCGGCAGGAACGTAGCGAAGTGTGAGCGCGGCGTGAGAGGTCAGAGACTGCTCCCACTTGTGGAAGTTTGCCATCACGCGCGCACCACCAGCGGAGGCACAGACAGAACCAGACAGACCTCGATCCCATCCGTCACAGTTGCTCTCGGACTCCTTCCCAATGCGCTCGAACACCAAGTTCACGAGTCCATTCGCGCCGCTGCACATGGCGGCCGAGGACGAGGCGCAGCTTGAGCAGGTCGCCAGCTTCTTCGTGCGCAAGACCATCGCGCAGTTCGACAAGTTCCTGCTGCGAGGCGAGCAGGTCGTCGACCCGGACGAGTGGAAGCTACTCAAGCGCAAGGAAAGCGTGCGTGTGTTCGCCCAGCGCCGAGAGAAGGACGTGAGCCGCCGGCGCACGCGCACGCTGAAGCGCCACCGGTCGGAGAACCTGGCGGCGAAGCGACTGGCCAGGAACATCGTTGGAGGCGCGTGCAGCGTGTTCGGCGGGGGATCCGGCAGCAGTACGTGCGGGGCTGGCAGCCTGTCGAGCTGCACGACCGCAACGGAGGCAGCGTCCCTGTCGAGCCACGACAGCTCGTCCTTCGCCGACGTGGGTGGGCCTCCGCCAATCAACCTGGAGATGCCGGTGCTGCTAGCGGTCGGATCGATCCCAGGAACGCTTGAAGACGCCATGTACGGCACGGTGGCGCCGACCGTCGAGGCGATGCGCGTGAGGACCTCGTACACATCCGACCACATCGTGGACGGCGCCGTACTGGCGACGATCCTGTCTCCGTCGGCGTTCGACCCGTTCCGCATGCTCAGCATTAAATGGATCCAGCAGGACTACCCGCTGCACGTGCGCTCGGTGATCAAGCACCGCGACCTCGTGTGTCTCGAGGCCACGGGCACCACGACGATCGAGTCTGGCGAGACGGTGGGCTACCATCTTCTTCACTCGGTGCACTTCCCGCAGACGCACGGAATCGCAGGCGTCGTGCGCGGGAACATTTCGCAGTGCACCATCTTTCGACAGCAGAGGCACCGGCGTGGAGGCGACCGCGGCAGCAGCGTCGACGTGTTTACAAAGTGCTGCCTTAACCCGTCGGAGGGGTTCATGCGCTCGGTGGTGATCAATGCGGCCGCGCAGGCCATGGCGTCCGTGGACAAGGCGGTCTACTGCGCGCGCATGAAGAAGCTCGCGTGGATCGCGCTGCGCCGACACACGTCGACAGGACTAGACGAGCTACTGGCTGCGAGTGGCAACAAAGCGATCGGTGCAAGCTCGTGCAGGCCCCGCGGAGACGACAGCTGCTGCGTCACATGCAAGAAGCGCGCAGCGTCCGGGCTGCGACTGCTCGGCATGAGCGAGCGTGTGCGCTGCAAGGTCTGCTGCCGGTTCGTGTGCTCGGCCTGCAAGATGAAGAAGAAGCTGAGCTACGTGCCGTTCGACAGCGAGCAGCTCAAGCAGCAGGAGGTGACACTCTGCAACGTGTGCGTCCACACGAGCATGATCCGCGCGAGCGCGCTGGAGATCGCCAAGGACGAGATGATCGTGCACGGGCGGCAACACGTTCGCTGTGTGGAGTCTCCGCCCGTGCGGATGGGTCGGAGTCGAAGTCGGGGGCAGACAACGAAGCGCGGGCCCCGCGTGGAGCTTTCGAATACTACGAACTATAGCGCGAATCGAACCTGCACGGCAGCGGCAGGCATCATCTCGTCCTCGATCGCTATGGACCCTACGCTCGAGTTCTACGGCGAGCCGCTGGCCGATCGGTGGTGACATCCCGCATGCTATTGCAGCTAGGAACAACATGAGTGGGTAATAAATGGTGGTAGACATGCTGTGGCTAGCGTACAACTGGTTTAGTAGGGCGGGGAGCGCGTACGGGTTGAGAGCCGCTCAACGTCATCGGACCCGTCATCGGACCGAGGAGTTCAACGAGAGTGACGGTGCAATGCGCCAGAATGAATGCTGATTGTTGCCCTTTAACGAACACTGGATGTTCGCAAAAGTACGAATACACTGTCAGTAGCCAATTAACTGGTGTGACTACCGATATTTTTCGTAGTCGCGCGTCATTCGGGAGCTCGCAAAGTCTCCAAGGTCGTCTCCGCATTGTTCCTTTTTGGGCGTCACCCTCTCGACCTCACTCCGATCTCCACCCCGCCCTCTCTGCTCCACCCTGCAGCCCGCCATGACGTCCAAGGCGTTCGTCAAGACGACGGCCAGGGGCGACTTTGTACGCGAGGCCAGCCTCTTCCGCAACTGGATCGAGTGCGGCAGCGCTGCGGCTCGCTTCCCGCCTGGTAACCGCGTCAAAGATGCCATGCCCCCTGCTCCATCAACCCTGCTGTTCTGACACGTACTGTTGTCGTTATCCATGCAGAGAAGGGTCGGTACCACCTGTACGTCTCGCTGGCATGTCCTTGGGCGTCACGCTGCCTTGCCGTCATGTACTTGAAGGGTCTGGACGACTTGATCGGCCTGTCGGTCGTGCACCCCGTGTTCCAGCGCACGCGCCCTGACGACCCGGAGGACAAGCACGTTGGCTGGGCGTTCGTTGACCCGGCCGAGACGCCTACGCTCCCCGGCCCGTCGGGGGTCGGAATCTACTCGTCCAAGGGCAGCACGCCGGACGCGGTCAACGGCGTTAAGTTCGTGCGCGACCTGTACGAGATGTGCGCCGGACAGGGAGCGACGGCGCGCTACAGCGTCCCGCTGCTCTGGGACACAAAGGAGCGCGCGATCGTCTCGAACGAGTCGGCTGACATTGTGCGCATGTTCAACGCGGAGTTCAACGACCTGGTCTCACCCGCGGCCGCCGCCGTCGACCTGTACCCGGAGGAACTGCGCGCCGAGATCGACGCGGTCAACGAATGGGTGTACAACGACATCAACAACGGCGTGTACAAGTGTGGGTTCGCCAGCACGCAGGAGGCGTATGATGCGGCCGCGGCCGCGCTGTTCGCGTCGCTCGACCGGGCGGAAGAGATCCTCTCGGAGCACCGGTACCTGGTCGGCGACCGCTTCACGGAGGCGGACCTGCGGCTATTCGTGACGCTCATCCGCTTTGACGAGGTGTACGCGGTGCACTTCAAGGCCAACAAGAAGCTGATCCAGCAGTACACGAGCCTGAGCAACGTACGACCTCCTGTTGCTGCTAGGAAGTCGCTTGCAATACGCCATTGCTGACGCTGACTGTCAATGGTTGTGTTGATGCGTTTGTTGTAGTACACGCGCGAGATTTACCAGATCCCGGCCGTGAAGAAGAGTATCGACATGCTGCAAATAAAGCTGCACTACTACGCGTCGCACACGCATCTCAACCCGTTCGGGATCATCCCCGCGGGCCCAAACGTGGACTTCAACCTCCCGCACGACCGCGCCCGCTTCACCAACGCAACGGCCCCGCATCTCTGAGCTGCAAAGCTGCAATGTGCAGACGATTTCACCAGTAGGGACCGATCGTCAGCCAGCTACTGACTACGATGTGGTGAAAGAAGTGTTGAAATATCTCATTCCTCCGCCGCTTACTGCGTTTGGGTCTTTGTTCGGCGCACCGCCTCATCAAATAGGATGTTCTCGATCTTGTGGAAGTTGGCGGTAGTCACAGCCATCATCGACTGGAGCACGAACTTGGCCAGTGCATCGACAGCTTGCTGCTCTGCGGTCGGTTCGTCTTCTTGGACGGCCGTGCTCGGAGGCGTGAGGTTGTAGCAGACCTCGACGGTCGCCAAGGGCGACGCCTGCCCTTTGACTCGTCGCTGGGGAGTGATCCGCACGACGCCTCTCTCTTGAAACGCGCCCGCTTGTACGCGCTTACCGCTGAACGTCATTGGATTTAACACGGACTCGTAGATGATCACTTCTTGGCCTGGTTGCTCGTACCGCCGCATAGTTTGGGTCACGCGGAACTCGGCGGACGTGACGCCGTGCGTCAGCTTCATGCCAAAGTACTCCGTCACGGTGCACGTCGCTTGGTCGCCCTAAGGAGGTGGCCAGCAGCAAATCACTTAGTTGCCCTCTACTTTGCACTAGCATGTTGGAGGCGATTCCTATTCCTACCTCGTCGCGATACGAGAAGAGTGACAAAGCGTGCGGACGGATGACGCGCGAGAGATGATGCCACGTCGCTTCGCCGGTCGAGTGGGCGTCAAACGGGAGGGAATGACGCGCCACCAGCTTCCTCAGCGCGCCGTTGGTGATCGACGCTGTCATGGTGCTCCCGTTCTCCACTGTCGGTCGATCAGCGATCCCGTCGAAGAGCGCATCCACTTGGGAATACGCCGCGTCGATTCGGCGTGACAGCTCCTGCATCACTCGGATCACGTCCAGGTTGAATGCAGGCAGTCTTAGCTCCGCTGGCAAGACACAGAACTCTCTTGTCGCCTAGGTCATCGACAGTAAGACAGTTAGTCGATCTGATCGCTTTCACCATGCACATGCCGTATTTGGACGTAGCGTACCTCGTTTATGACGCGACTCATCAGGTGCCGCCTTAGCTCGAGGAGTACCTTTCGCTTCTCGGCCACGAGCGCCCTCAGCCGCTGGTTCTCGCACTTGGAGCGCACGCACTGGTCCAACTGGCTGCCCGCGATGCCTTTCCACACTCCAACGGCTCCTTTACAGGCGTCGCAGCCCGCGCTCTTTGCCCCACTGCGCCTTTCACGCCGGTTAGTCAGCGCGATCAGCTCGCTCGTCAGGACGCCAGCCCGAGTGCGCAGCGCTAGCAGTTCCCTACGCGCCAAGGCACGCGCGCGGTTCGTGTCACGTCTCCTTGACTGTCGAATTGGTGGACTAGCGCGCTCCTGTGGCGCGTGCTGGTCACTAGCGGCACCTTCAGCGCTGACGGATCCATCAGGACAGCTATGGCTGGCGTCTTGGGGAGGCAGGACGGCGTAGAACTCGTCCAAGAAGGACAGCGCGCTCGCCACGACCGCGTCCGCCTCGGCGTCGCTCATGCTGAGCTTCTCGCAGTCGCGCGGACTGATTGGAAACGCTGCCATTTTAATGGTACCCTATCAGATCGGACCATGATGACTTCGTATGTCCTGTATTAACGGGTGCATTCAACCAACTCAGTGCGTGCATGGCAAGGTAAACCGCACTACTTAAACTGGACACTCTGGAGCTCCGTGCTGACTATTCCAGCGTGCCACCTGTTGCAGTGGCATCATCACACTAGGTCCAACATGACCAATATTTACACTTGATTTCTGTATGGAACCCTGCGCGTCGCGACGACCTCCGCACGGAGCTCCTCGTGTCCCAAGCGCTTGCACATTGACCGGGTCCACTGTTCGTAGTGAAGTGAAGGGAGAAGGAAACAAAGGAGCACGGCGGCACCACCACGAGCTCCTGACTGACTGACTGACTGGCCGCTCGTCTCGACGCCAGTTCCCCTTTCGCACCGCATCAACAGCACCCCCAAGTCGCCAGAGACCGACGAATACTGTGCCAATGACCTTCTCGGAGCCGAACGCGCAGGAGTACAGCATCAATGTGACGACGACGGCCAAGACGACCGACGCGCCGGATGCGAGCGCGTCCAAGGACCCGAACGGCGTGCCCACGGGCGCCTGGTCCGTCAGCTTCTGCGGCTGCCTCGACACGTGCGTGCCCAACGGTAGGTCTTGTACACGCTGCACTCACTCCTTGGAGGTCGGCTGAGGATGCATCACTAACGCATCGCCTGCGCAACGAGCAGCGCTCATGGCATTCCTGTGCCCGGGCGTGTCGCTCGCGCAGATCCTCGCGCGTCTCGGGCTGGTGCCCTTCATGAACGTAATCGCCATGTTCGTAGGCGTGTACGCGCTCGCGTTCGTCGCCTGGGTCACGGGCTGGCTGCTCTTCCACGTGCTCATCTGCATCGTGTCCGTCGCGCTCGCACTGGGCGTCGCCAAGCTGCGCGTGACCGTGCGCGCGCTGTTCGCCATCCCCGGCGAAGTCTGGGGGGACTGCCTGCTCGCCTTCATCTGCGGCCCGTGCACCATCGCGCAGATCGCCACGCATGTCGACGCCTACACGCCCGGCAACTGCGATTTCCGCCCGCGCGAGACGCTGCCCGGGTATACGTGGCAGTAAGCAGAGGTCACGGTGTTCAAAGACAGCGGATCGAACACTGCCGCGCCGATCGAAGACTGTAATTGAGTTGCTGTTAAGCGTAATGAAGTCATGAAGTACTTGCACGATGCGTCCTTGGACCTGCAACTACTGCATCATGCGAGACAACAAGTTCTTCGAGCACACACTACAATCATGTACAGGAGTGTCTTGTATTTTTTTATATCAGTTTAAAAGTCATGAGAATGGGGAAAGCAATCAGCAACGGCCAGTCCGAGGGCCCTCCTGCAGCTCTACTCTGATCGCATCTATACAAAATTCGACACAAGGACGCACTAGCTCACTAGCTTCGCCCACGTCGCGGCAGCACTCGTCAGCTGAATGGAGCCTTTCTCGGGAACGGCGACGCGCGCGGGTTGCCGTCCTTGTCGGTGAAGAACCACTGCTCGATCGCCTGCAGCGCAGTAGACGATGCGGGCGCCTTGGGCAGCGCGCTCGGCCTGCCGGACCGCTTGGGCTGCCGCCGAGCATCAGCCGGGGTCGCGCGCTGCTTGAACGGGAAAAACTGACTGGAGCGCTCGTCCACAGCCGGTGTTGAGGCGGATCCCGGCCTGGGTGATGTGAAGTTTGCGGGTAGCAGCCAGTTCGCTAATCTATCGGACAAGGAGGACGCGCCCGGACGAGCGTCTCCATCGAAGCGTTGCCGTTTGGCGCTAGGCGCGCTCGAGTCGGCGCCATAGGCGTCCACCATGGTTACCTCTCGCTTGGTGGCTGACCCAGGTGACGCGAAGTTAAACGACTCGACCTTGCTGAAGCGCGTGGACGACGATCGTCTCACGTCAGGCGTTGCGGTTGGCACGACGACCTCCTTACCCTCCAGAGGTTTCGCTGGGAACTGTCGACATAAGTCGCACGTCAACATTGAAACACTAGCGTTAGTGCGTATTCTGGACGCTCTTGTGATCAATACAGAGTGAACCACTTACGAACATGCTCGCGCTGGACGAATGACGCGACGACAGGAGAGGATGACGGTGCTGATGACTGATCTGGTGCTGGTGGCGAGATATGAACTCACCGAGCTCCTTCACCTGGTTTTGCATCAGCTCCACCTCCAACTCCATCGCCGAGATCTGGCAGATCACACACGTCAGGTCAGCGCTGCAAGCTCCATCGCCCATTGACGGCGGAAACCTCTGTGCACACCTGTGATCGCTGGAAGCGGCAGCTCAGATGGATGTCGCCGTTTGGGACGTTCTCGGGCCCGCGGGCCAGCGCCTGCCACTTATCCATCGTGCGCTGGTCGTAGAGGCCCATGAGCGGCATGGTCAGTCCCCCGACCGACGCGTCGGCGCCAATCTGTCGGGAGTCACCAGCCCATAGACACATGAGCGCGACGGATATCAACAATAGGACGAGCACTAGCACCCGCGCACCCGCTCTTCCTGCATGACGTCGACGCGGAGAATGCCCGAGGCAGACGCGACCGCGTCAAACACGACCGTCTCCTGCCATCTACAAGATCGGGTCCACGCCAGGTGAGTCATCCGGAGTCGCATGATAAAGCGCTTGGAAACATTTGCACGCACCTCAGCGGCTGGTCAATGGGTCGCTTGGTAGTCATCCTGTGCTGCGCGCCGCCGTGCCCC
This sequence comes from Phytopythium ostracodes, assembly GCA_023337975.1. Lineage (NCBI taxonomy): Eukaryota > Oomycota > Peronosporomycetes > Pythiales > Pythiaceae > Phytopythium > Phytopythium ostracodes. The sequence goes on from JAADXW010000325.1 coordinate 13,368, forward strand.
TCGGTCGCCAGACTCACGCGCACATACGTCGACTTGCCTGGTGGGAGCATTCCGATTCAACGAGTCAGCGACCTTCCGTGATGACCGAACACTCCGCCCGCCCGCTTTATATAGACCGCTGACGGGATCGGCCAAGCAGCGCCACATCGCACGATGACTCACCAGAGAGGAAGCCCGAGCTGAAGGCGATGCCACGCGCGCCGACCACGCGCACCTCGAGCGCGGCAACCGACGCGCCCGACTCGATGTCCTCGTCCACGCCCAGCGACGCGTTGTAGCGGTTCAGCAGGTGCAGCCGCTGCAGCTGCGCGCGCTTGAGCGCCAGCGTCTCCTGCAGCCGCTGGACGCGCGCGGCCACGTCCTCCACGGCACTCATGGACGCGGGCAGCAGGAAGCGCGGCAAGTGTCGTCTTTTCCCGGATTGGGCCGGAAAAAAGGCGATTGCGCTGGGAATGACTCGGATTTTGTATGCCGCTCTGCCTCGATATCTATCATTCTGATCGGAACACAAGCATGACCTTTCCGCCGACGCTCAGCCCGCACTTTACCGGTGTGTCAGTAAGTCGGGGGAGAAGCGAGAAGACATCACGTTGGGTGCCGATGGGTTACTTGCTCCTGCTCATTCGCTAAAATTTACGAGAGAATCATATAATTGGTCGAAACCCAACAAGTCGATGGGGCGTCCTATCCTTCACCCTCTGATTCGTCGATAAAAACTGAATTGATAGCTATGATTCGTTAAAATCCATATAAAATCGTATATTGGTCAAAAAGTCGCATTTGCTGCAAAAACATGGTCTCTTTCTGATGGTGAGCGCCGTGAGCCCCCCGCCGCGCTTCCTCCCCCCGCCGCTGGCCTCCCCCCATTCTTGAACGGACCGCCGCCAGTTTCTTCTCCTCGCCCGCTTGTGCTTTCGCTCGAATCAACTCGCCAAGATGCCCGCCGGAATCAAGACCACGCCGCTGGACCCCCGCTTCCCCAACCAGAACCAGTCGCAGCACTGCTGGTGTGTTCGTTTCGCATGGTTAGCCCGGGCGCGGATTGGGAACTGACTGTTGCGTGTGTGTGTGTGGTTGACGACCGAACAGGACGCGCTACAACGAGTACGTGCTGTGCCTGAAGAACAACGACGGCGACGAGGACTCGTGCAAGAAGTACTTCCAGCTGGCGGCCTCGCTCTGCCCGAGCTCGTGGGTGCGTCTCTCGGTCCATACTGCTTTTGTACCAGGCTGGGTGTGGTCCTGACGATTGTGTGCTACTACCCACCGACAGGTCGAGCGCTGGGAGACGGAGCGCGAAGAGGGCACGTTCACGGGCGTGCAGTTCCCCAAGAACTAAGTCTCCGCGTGCAGTGAAACGGCTTTCTCTCCTTGTCTCGTACCGAAAAGCTCGAACCGAGGGCAGAAACCGAATCAATACGACTCAGCAGTATGCGCGCCGTTCTTGTCGACGTTCCCGATCCGGTCGGGCAGGCGTGGACAGCGCCCGCGCGGGGGATCACAACGGAGGAGCTGCAGTAAGCCGACGGACTCGTGCTTTGTGCCCTGTCGCCCGCTCCTTGGGACCCCCTCTAACGTAACCAATCATCGACTTCAAACACATTGTCAGCGTGCTCCCGTCCCCGCGCCTTGCATACGTCACTGTTTGATCAGATCAGGCACCCGGCTCGGCAGTCGCGAAGTCGTCCAGGTGTCGCCGGTGACCCTTCATGTGCATCAAAGTGCCGGCGCAACGTCCCCATCGAGGCGGTCGCGTTCTGCCGGTATCCCCACCAAAAAGCACAGGCCGCGACGCATAGAAACGCCGCGCGAACGAGCGGTCCGCGACCGCCGTCTCCCCAACGGCACAACCATTGTATTACCGACAGTGTCGACACGCTTGGCCATACAGTGGCAACGATAGATTCTCGCCTCTCCATCTAACGACCTCCATACGTCGCAGTTCCAAGTACACTGCACCGAGTCCACATCGATCACCATCAACCAACTCTACCGTCGTGGCATTTCGGCGATCCACAGGCGAAAAACCATAGAAACGGAGGGGTCCAGCAGAGCGACCGATCTTGTATTCACGCGTCGGTTTTAGAGCCCTCTATAACGCCTAACCCTTGTCTTCATAAAGCACCGGTCTATAAAACAAGCATTAAAATATCGGTCCACTACTGTAGCGGGATAACCAGTCAACAGGATCACAAGGTGAATGAATGCGCGTCGCCAATAGTCTCCATTAGCCGCCGCCTTCTTCCCCGATGACCTCTGCGGGCGTAGCTGCAGCCGCCGACACCTCCGCCGCGTCCTCCAGCGAGATGCCTCCCACTCCGCCCCTCAAGATGCCGAGCGCGCTGACGCTGCGGGTGCTCGCTCGGCACCACCGCGCGCGCGCCAGCACCTTGGAGCTGCCGCATGGAAACGTGCGCACGCCAGTGTTCATGCCCGTGGGCACGCAGGGCGCCATCAAGGGCCTGACGCCCGAGCAGATGGCTACGCCGCCCATCGACTGCCAGATCCTGCTTGCCAACACGTACCACCTCGCGCTGCGGCCGGGAACCGACCTGCTGGCAGCCATTGCCCAGCCAGATGCGGCGTCTGATGCTAATGGGCCGACCGCGTCGGGCATCCACGCGTTCATGAAGTGGCCGCGCAACGTGCTGACGGACTCTGGCGGGTTCCAGATGGTGAGTCTCTCGCGGCTGTGCGCCGTGTCGGAGGAGGGCGTGACGTTCGAGTCGTTCGTAGACGGCCGGGAGATGCTGCTCACACCCGAGCGCTCCATCCAGCACCAGAACCGCATCGGCTCGGACATCATCATGGCGCTGGACGACGTCGTCTCGAGCGTCGCCGACGACGACGCGCGCTTCAAGGAGGCCTGCGCGAGGACTGTGCGCTGGCTGGACCGCTGCATGGCGGCGCACGCCAACCCGCACCGCCAGAACCTGTTCGGCATCGTCCAGGGCGGCCTCGACGTCTCGGAGGGCGGCCTGCGCGACCAGTGCTTGGACGCGCTCATCGCCCGCGACCTGCCTGGCTACGCCATCGGCGGACTGGCGGGAGGCGAGTCCAAGGACGCCTTCTGGCGCGTGGTCGCCAAGTGCACGGCCAAGCTACCGGAGGACAAGCCGCGCTACGTGATGGGCGTCGGCTACCCGCTGGACCTCGTGGTCTGCTCGGCGCTGGGCGCCGACATGTTCGACTGCGTCTACCCGACGCGCACGGCGCGCTTCGGCACGGCCATCGTGCGCTCGGGCCTGATCAAGCTGCGCACGCAGAAGTTCGCGAACGACGACCGGCCGCTGGAGCAAGGCTGCCAGTGCTTCGTGTGCCAGAAGCCGTACTCGCGCGCGTACCTGCGCGCGCTGCTGCAGAACGGCAGGGATGACAAAGCCAACGTCGCGGCGCAGCTGCTCACGTACCACAATGTGACGCACATGCTGACGCTCATGCGCGAGCTGCGCCAGTCCATCATCGACGGACAGTTTGAGACGTTCGTGCGCGAGTTCATGCGCGCGCAGTTCCCTGACGGCAAGTACCCCGCATGGGCCGTCGAAGCGCTCCAAGAGGCCAACATCACGCTCGTGTGAAAGTAGCAACGAAGGAATGCAAGTAGATGAATGGGCACGCCTTGATGCAGACGTACACATGGCCGACGAGTTGTTTATGATTCGGAGTTACGTATGTATCCCTTGCTTCGGTCAGATAGCATGCAGGTTGTTGTCAGTCACACGGACGCGTCAAGGCGCGCCCGGCACACGAATAGCCTGTGAGCCTTCTACGCTCTCTCGCTCGCTTGCACTCGGTCTTGTTCTCAATATACGGCCGCACGGAGCTGGCCCCGGCGCTCTTGGGCCGTCGACACCACCACAAAGCACACATACACGCACCACACCGGTTCTAGCCGACCGGCCGTTCATACTGTACACCACGTCAGTCTCTCACTCCGTCGCATCTGACGGCTGATTAGAGCGCTTGAGGTGGCCGCAGCGACTGCTGCTGCTGTTGCTGTGGCTGGATCGACGGCGTCATTCCAAACGGCACCATGTTGTTGTTGGGGGCAAAGGTCGGCTCGCCCCACGCGCTTGCGGTCGTCGGCGACGTCTGCGTCGACCCCATGCCCTCGTCGAGCGCCGCACTTTCGAGCAGCACGTCAATGTAATCCCTCGGCGGCTGCTCTTGCACTTGCTGGTTCGAGGGAGCAGTGCTAGGCGCGTCACCGCCAGCGTCCGGAGCGAGACCTCGCGGCTGAAACGCGGCCTGTTGCTGCTGCTGTTGCTGAACCTGGAACACCCCACGTGCGGTGTCATGTTGACGCGTGTATCCGCTCGTAGACTGCTGCTCTTGCGAACTGTAGTCCAGCATGGAGATGTTCTCGAACGCCGAGGGCAGCGCGGTTCCTATTGCCGTCGCTGGTGATGAGGTTGCAGACGACGACGACGAGCCGACGTCGCCGAATTTGAACGCCATGGGCATCAACCCGGATGCGCCCGCTGCAACGTCTCCATTGTCGCCTTGATACTGCGCGCCGGTGTTGGTGTTGGCTGCATACCCGGACGAGAAAATGTTGGACTGCCGGTGCGGATTATGATTGTGCAGATGGAACGCGGTCTGCATGAGCGCGGCAGAGCTCACACCGCTGGTTGTTGGGTCCTGCTGCTGCTGATCCCCATACTGGCCGAACATGCCGACGTTTCCCACTGACGTCGACGCGAGTTTGTTTGCCTGCTGCTGCTGCTGTTGCGCCATCATGATGGCGGCAAAGTCGGCGGGCGCGAACTGCTCGCTCTTGCGCCGCTGCTTACTCTGGTGATATGAAAAGAGTTGCTGTTGATGTTGCTGTTGATGTTGCTGCTGCTGCTGCTGTTGTTGTTGCTGTTGCTGCTGCAGGCCAAAACTATTGGCGGCCATCGCTGTCGCCATGGACGGCGGAATCACATTCGGGAGGCTCTTGCGCTTGCCCCGCACGCGCGACGCCTGCGCCTGGCGCGCGGCCGGCCCGAAGTCCCTCGCGATATCGATGTTGAAGCTGCCCGCTCCGCTCCCAAAGAAGAAGCCCGACTGCTGGAACGGGTTGCTCTCCAGCTCCCCGATCTCGGCGGCGCGCTTCCGGGACGCCATGGTGGACAAGTTGGCGGCCATGAACGACGTCGGAGCCGCCGCCATCGCCGCAGTCGTCGACGTCGACGCCGAAGCGCCTGACTGGAGGAACAGGCTATCGACCGACATGCCGACCATTCCATCCGCTCCTGGCAAAGCTCCGGTCGAGTAGCGCCGCCCGGCGGCCGCCGAGCCGAGGAACGCGACTGGCGGGCGCACTTCTCGCGGCGAGAAGGCCGATGAGCTGGACTTTTGCCGCTTGACCGGGGTAGGCTTTGGCAGGGAAGTGGCCGTCGCGATCGTGGTGTCGGTGGTTTGGGCGCCACCAGCGGCGGATGACGACATGGTGGCGCTGGTGTTGAACGCCATGGTTCGGTTCGCGTTGGTTGGCAAGACATAGGAGGCGAAGGGCCCGATGGCGTGCACGTTGGCGCGCTCCTTGCGCTTGATGAGCTTCATCTTGTCCTTGTCGTCGCGCAGGAAGAAAGGGTGGCTGAAGGTGCACACGTTGGTCTGCGTCTTGGTCCACTTCTTGAAGCCAAAGTAGTTGAGCTGCCGCTGGAAGCTCGACACCTTGTTGTGCTTGAAGTACTTGGGCAGGATGCTCTCGGCCAATGCGTCGGGCCGCCGGATCTGGAAGGCCGTGCCCGCGTGCGCCCACATGATCACGTCCGGGTCCTCCAGCTCCAGGATCTGGAAAAGGTAGCGCAGGAACTTGGGCACGCCCACGTTGCGCCGCCGGATCACGTGCGGCACCGCCTGCGGCTTGCCCGCCTCCGTCTTGACGCTGGCCGTCGCGGTCGTCGAGCCGGCGGCGGTCGTCGCGGGGGCGCTCAGTTCCTCCTTCTTGGCGGGGAACGCGTTAAATCCGCCGCCGGCGTCGCTCTGAAAAAACGCCGAGCGCGGGTAGGCGCCGACCAAGGCCCTGGACGCCGCATCCGCCTGCTGTCCGTCCTCCTCTTCTTCTTCTTCCTCGTCCTCGTCCTCGTCCTCGGCCTCGGCCTCGGGCTCGTCGGCGGTGGCCAGTTGCTGCTGGAACTGCTGCTGCTGCTGCAGCTGGAAGAGCGCGGCGGGCGGCGGGACGGCGCGGAACATGCCGGCCGAGGCCGACTGCGGGTGCGTCATGCGGGACGACTGGGCGAGTGGCGCGCCCTGGAAGCGCCAGGGCGGGGGCGCGGCCGTTGCGGCGCCCGGATGGGGCGCCTGGTCGCGTTCCTGGGCGGGCGGGCGGCGCATATTCCCGGCGGGGCTGTAGTATGGGAGTGCATCTCTTCAAGGCCAAAGTTGCTGCAATTGCCCAATATACAAGGTATTTTCGGAAGAAAACCATCAAATCATAATCACAGCAAGAAAAAAGAAAGAAGAAGAAGAAAAAAAAACGAATCGACCTGACGTTTGTATGGGAAAAGAGTGGGATGGTGTCTCAAAGATCGTCTCGAGCCCCAAGTGTCCAGGAAAGATCGCCGCCAACAACTGCAACGCGTAAGTAATAACGGAAGTAAGCGATGGCACAAACGGGTATTTTGACGAAAGCGACTTTTTGAACGGAAAGATCAAGCAAAATAATCGAAAGTCACGATTCCGAAAATACCTGATTCGCGTGGGCGAAAGGCCACCGTATCGATACAATACTGTAGTAACTTACTGAAAAGCAGCGAAACCTCCTGCAAAAAAACTGTTTTGGGCGATCAGGTGGGTTCGTCCGAATGGCATACTGAACGCGAGTGAAGCGCCACGTAATGTTGCGATCTTTTCTTCTGCTCCCATGGCTTGAAATTTTTGGAAGGAACCGGCCTGCATGGGCGGAGTAGAAGGTAACGTTAACACGCTCCATGGAAGCGCTCGCGGCGCTTACCTGGTCCGCACGATCCGCCGCGCGCCGGCTCCATTCCCGGCGTCTTTTCATGCCACGACTCGCTTCCATAGTAAGTGGCACGCATTGGGTCCGCGGCGCACTGGATACCGATCCAGAAGGTTTGACCCACGGTCTTGAACCAACTGACCCGCTGCCATCACGGGCGCCGTTGGGGTCTTTGACAGGGTTACGTAACCTACGACTTCCTACGCAGTCGAACGGCCTGTCTGGGGTTTCTGGCATGGTTCCATTTCTCAAATTTACGGTACAGTCAAACCTGCCGATAAGCCGGCGCCACCTCTGAATAACCTTGTATAAATAATATCTTCGGTTACTTATAGTGTAATATATTCAATATGTTGTTAGCCTTTAGGGAACAGTAAAGTCTCCATTTTTTCATATCTCAAGAATCGGCCTATCGACAGGTTTGACTGTACGAAGCCTCGCGGGTTTCTGCGCCAAAATATTCGTCCACAAAGCGCCTTCCATGAAGAGAAGAATCCCCGCGCGTGGCGCTCATCTTGGGCCGACCTGGCGGCTTCTTCAAGGTGATGCGTTTGGAGGAAGGAGGATGGATACATTTTAAATACCGATATAATACCGGCACCATTTGGGTACCGCATGGTACCGGTTGAGTCGATATAGTAGGACGCTTCGCCTAGACCAACCAATAGTTAGCGTGGTACACACCAGTTCTCCTTCGTTGGTCTCCACCGAAAAAGGGCGGTAACTTTGGTCAAAAGCGGCGGAAGCGACCGTGGAAATGGCTGACGACGGGGCCAATGTCGCGCGCCTGGTGGAGCGCCTACAGCTCGGCGCGTCTGCAGGACGCCACCGCCGCGTGCGCCGTCTACAGATGCCCCTGCCGCCCGACTCCCACGCGGTGTCGGCCTCTCTAGCGTCCGTGAAGCGCCAGTTACTGCTCCCGCGCTTCCGATCGGTCGGCGCCTACGACACGACGCGGCGCCGCGTCGACCGCTGGGGCCAGCCGCGCGCGCCCGTCTTTCAGCTCGCCTTCGCCAACTGCGTGCCCTCGTCCCACCTTCTGGCGGCAGTGGACGAGGACGGCGACGTGTCAGTCTTCGACACTCAAGCGGCGGCTCAGGAAGAGGCGCTGACCACGTGGACGGCGCATCGGAACGCCGTGTTTGACGTCATCTGGTCGCGCGACGACCGCCAGCTAGTGACGGCAGCAGGCGACCTGCAGCTGCGCGGGTGGGACGCCGAGACGAAGCGGATGGTATTCTCCCTCTCGGGCCACCGCATGAGCGTCAAGTGCGTGCGTCAGGCGCCCGTCGCAGGCGCCTCCGACGCCAGCAGCACGTTCGCGTCGGGCGCGCGCGACGGCCACGTTATGCTGTGGGACACAAGAATTCCCTGCGATGCAGCGACCAGCAGCGGCAAGCCGGTGGGTGTGCTTCCCAGTGTCCACGCCGTCCCATCCGCATCTGCGGCGCCTCCGACGTCTCGACCGAGCAGCGCACAGCGCCAACCAGCGAACGGCAGCTTCCTATCGCCGCCGGCGAGTGCCAGGAAGAAGCGTCGGCCGGCGGCTATGAGTCGTCCGGCGCCGCCGAAGAGCGTCACGTGCGTCGAATTCACGCCCGATGGACAGGAGCTGGTCACCGCCGGGGCGGTCGACAGCGTTGTCAAGTTCTGGGACCTACGCCGCCTCGCACCTTTCAGCGCCGTCGACGCTGTTACAACCGGAACTGCCAGTCACTCGCTGGCGCCGACGCGGCAAATCGACTGCGGGTCGCACGGGGGAGCGCAGCACGGCGTGTCGGCGCTTTCGTTCGGCGACTCGGGAGCTACGCTGCTGGTGAGCGTGCTCAACGACGCCATCAAGGTCGTCGACGTGCTCGCAACCAGCGCGTACACGTCTTCCAGTCTTAATCGCAGCCATTCGTCGGTGCTGCTCGAGTGTGTGGGTCACGCCGCCACGTCCTTCTACGGTGAGTCCTTGTTGTTATATCGTGGGCTTCAAGTTGTTGGTATGTGGTGACTGATCCTGTTCACGCTCTTCATTTTACTTCAGTGAAGTCGGCGTTCAGTCCGGATGACGAGTTCATTGTGGGCGGCTCGGCGGACGGGGCCGTGTACCTCTGGGACGCGAGCACCTCGGGTGGGTGGTCACGCTCACGGTCGTTCTTTCAGCACGAGGAAGAGCGAGCGACAGAGCGTCGATTGCCACTGTTTGCACTGAAAGGCCACGCGAGTGATGTGAATGGCGTCGCGTGGAGCCGGCAGGACTTTTGCAGCATCGCATCGGGCTCGGACGACGGCACGGTTCGCCACTGGCGCGCCGATCGCGAAAACCCCGACGCAGAGCGACGAGAAGGTTTCGTCGACTCGCGGAGACAGTCGGAGAAAACCTCGTTCAGCCTTCGTGAGTCGGGGATGGCAGCTCGCGAGTGGATCAACTGGAAGGAGTTTCTCGAGCAGCCAGACGGGGTCGCGTATCCCATCACAGCGTCTCCTGGACGCCAACAAGACGATAATGAAGAGGAGAGGAGCAAAGAGATCGAGGCACCAGTGAAGACGGCCCCAGGGACGGCTGGCTTGGATGCGTCGCCCATGGTGATCCATCGCAGTGGAGAAATATTGGAGCAGCGCGCGAACAGGCGACGTCAGCGCACTGCCACTGCAGAGACACAGCACAACAACAGTGCCGGTACCAGTCGTGCTCGCGTCCGGACCGCCCGGAGGCGCATTGCTGCTGCCTCAACTACTGCTTCTACACCGGCAAGTGAGACTGGAGCGCGTCAGCAAACGACGCTGTTCGACTGCTGGCAACGATGAACACAGCGCGGCATGGACCAGTAGCTGTAGGTGTCTTGGTGTTGGTGCAACGCTGTGCTCCTTGCGAGAAGTAGGTATTCTACAGTAGACGCAGCAAGTATTATACGATCTGGTCATTAGACGAAGTAACCCCACGAAGTTTAGTGCGCCACGCAAGTCTCCAGGTCACATTCGCTTCGGGTTACTCGGCCAACCAGCAGATTCATCCCTGACGCCACTTCATGCTAGCCGCAACTCTAAGAGCGTCGTGACCTGGGAAAAGTCGTGTGCTTCTTACGCCACGTCCTCGGTCAGGGCGTCGTCCAGCACCTTGAGCACGACGTCGATGTCCTTCTCCGTCACGATGAGCGGCGGGCACATGCGGATCGTGCTACAAGTCACAACATCAGCAGCAGCGGGCGTTAGTCTCTCTCTTTCTCAACACAAACCGGTCATGACACCACTCAATACGTACTTGTCGCCGCCCGAGATGAGCAGCACGCGTTTGTCAAGCGCGTACTTGATGACGGGGCCGACGGGCTTGTTGAGCTCAAAGCCGGCGAACAGCCCGCCGGGACCGACGGGCGAGCGCACCTCCTTGACCTTGTCGGGGAACTTGTCCTGCAGCTTAGTGAGGCCGTTGGCCAGGTACTTGCCGCGCTTCTGCACGTTGCCGAGGAACTTCGGGTCCATGATCTTAGCCAGCACCGTGTTGGCGACCGCGCACACGAGCGCGTTGCCGCCGAAGGTGGTGCCGTGCATGCCGGGGGTGATGGCGGCGGCGATCTTGTTGGTGGTCAGCACGGCGCCGATGGGCAGGCCGCCCGCGAGCGGCTTGGCGAGCGTCATGATGTCGGGCGTCACGTCGTAGTTCTCGTGCGCGAACAGCTTGCCCGTGCGTCCGAGGCCGCACTGCACCTCGTCGGCGATCAGCAGCGCGTTGTGCTTGTCACACAGGCGGCGGAGCTCGCGCATGAAGGCGGGCGTCGCCGGGTGCACACCGCTCTCGCCCTGCACGGGCTCGATGAAGACGCCAGCCGTGCGGTCCGAGAGGAGGCGCGCCACGTCCTCGATGTTGTTGTACTCGGCGTGGTGGATGCCCGGCACGAGCGGCAGGAACGGCTCACGGATCTTGGGCTTGTGCGTGAGCGACAGAGCCGCCGCCGTGCGCCCGTGGAAGCCGCCCTTGAACGAGATGAACTCGATCTTCTTGCCCTCCAGCGGCCTGTCGGTAGCGAGGATAAGATGGATCGCGAGGGGGCATGGAATGTGAGCTAAGAGATATGAGCTACGGACATGAATAAGAGAGACGTACGTGTCCTGGGTGATGCGGTTGGCGTAGAGGCGCGCGAACTTGTAGGCGCCCTCGTTGGCCTCCGTGCCTGAGTTCGCGAAGAAGACCTTGTCGAAACACGAGTTGTCCACCAGCATCTTGGCCAGCTGCAGCGGCGCACGCGTGTGGAACAGGTTGCTCACGTGTGTGACATTCTGTTGGGGAGGGCGGACATGAGGCGTCAGCTACGCGCTCTTAGCTGTTCGTGACCTGCTCAGCAACGACAACGCACCTTGCCGGCCTCAACGAGCGCCTTGTACCAGTCTGGGTCGGCGTGGCCGAGCCCCGAGACGGCGATGCCGGCGTTAAAGTCCAGGAACTCGTGGCCTGCCAGCGTTATCAGTCACGTGAGTGCTCACGACGCATCGCGCCTGACGCAGTAGATACAACGGGCTCACCCTGCGCGTCGTACAGGTACTGGCCCTTGCCGTGCGTGAACACGAGGCCGGCCTCGCCGCGCACGCCGTCCGGGTTGTACGTCTTGAGCAGGTACTTCTGCTCGAACTCATCCGGCACGAACGGCTTCTGCGCGAGCGAGCGCGCCGCTAAGGCCGCCACGGGCCGGCGCTGGAGCAGCTGACGCGCGCGCGTGGTCGCCAGCATGGTGGTGGAGGGACGGGAGGGAGCGCAGGAAGCGAGCGAGGACCGAAGCGGGCGGCTAATGCACAAGTGCCGCGATCCCGAGCCCGAACAAAGCAACACCGGGACCGGACAGAGACGCTCGCAACGGCCGCGTCGACCGCCACAGGATATTTCTCCCCAAAATAGTGTCCACTCTATGATATCGGATCTTATGTTAGAAACGACTGCGGGTTTTACACTCCACGACAAGAACTAGCGTTCACTCGATTTTTTACGATTTCTCAGCAACGGCTACGAATTAGGACACGCAGTTTGGATATGTGGTGTAAAACGCCACGTCAAATCGTCTGTTTGTGCTAAGGAGGGCTAATTCCGTGGTTGTGAGGGGCCTCC
>JAADXW010000326.1:0-25373 GCA_023337975.1 Phytopythium ostracodes
GGGGCGCGCTCACAGGGCGGTTTACAACGGCGGCAGGCAGTATTTGTCGGTGTTGGAGCTGAAAAACGCGGTCCAAGAGGCATGGCGCAATCTCGACCCAGAACTTCTGCACAAATTGGTCTCATCGATGCCAGACCGCGTCTGCGCAGTCCTGGAGGCAAAAGGAGCAAAGATCAGCTACTGAATGGCTCTGAATCACGCTTAAACGCTAAATAACACGGGCTTTCCGCGATCGGCACGTATTTATGTCGGGGTCAGAATGTAGGTTTTGGTTGATACTCGACAACAATTGATCGGATGAGAAAACAAAATATATGTTCCAATAGCATTTTGTTTGGTGAGCACAATGCCTTATTTTCGGCGTTAAAATTGTGTTTTTAGCGTTACAATTCAAGAAAAACTGTTCGGCACAGACTTATGGCGCGCACTGTATAGATGCCGCCATAGGTTTCTGCAGAAGTGCTGAGTAAAGATCGTAAAAATCGAGGTTTCAGTGCTGAATTGATGACCAGATCGCTACTGATCTTTGCTTTTGCAGCCATCATGGGTGGGCGATTGGTACACTGCGGACGCGTATTCACTGTATTATGGTAGGTTATAATAAATGATTTGTGCTTTTCGATTAATACGGTACTGCACAATGAGCCGGAAACACAATATGATTGGCTAATAAGATCGCACCTCCCCACAACCTTCTAAAATCCGTCCAATGAATGCCACGTAACACAGTTACGCATCATCCAGTGTAACGGTGTAACCTTTCCCATGTGTTTTGCACCCCAACCGACACTATCCTCCTCTTCCGTCCTGCCGACCAGCTCCGCAGAATCATCTCTCTCGCTCTCCTCGCTCTCTCCAGCTCACCGCCCGCCTCTCCTCGGGTACTTCTCATCCCTCCTCTGCGCCCCCAGTCCACGTCAGTATCGGAGCTTCTTCCTGTAACGTGGAGCAGTAGCGTTAGCAAGGACTATTCATACCAAGCGCGAGTCGCCGGAAATGGGCGGCGTGGACCAGCCGCTGCTCTCCATCTCGACGCAGGCGCCGCCCAACAACGGCGCGATCAACCAGGATGCGTCCTGCTCTCCGGAGCCGGCGCCGTCGCTCCAGTCGCGCCGGTTCTTGGACCGCCGCGGGCGCTTCCAGCAGTCGCTCGGCACCTTCAAGTACGTCGGCAAGCGCTGGCTCAGCCTTGCCTGAACGTTAAGCTAACCTTACAACGACTGTTTGTGTGCGCCGCAGTCTCAAGCGCACGGGCGGAGACTGGCGCCGTATCTACTGGAACGACCCGTTCCACACGGTCATCAACACGCGCACATCGCGCATCATCACGGGCATCTTCGTCGCGGTGCGCCATGCTTTCTCTGGCGTGCCCTGATGTAGATCACGCACTTGCTAACTTTTTCATGCTGTGGCGGCAACGCAGTATTTCTTTATCATCCTGTTCTTCGCCATGGCCTACCTGGACATCTCGAACCGGCGCTCGGAGTGCCACCTTGGGCTCGTCAGCCTCATGGATTCGTACATTTTCTCGCTCGAGACCATTGTACGTAGTAGCGCGTTTGCGACCACCGTTGTCGTCATCTTCAAGCGAGGTGCTCGGCTAACACATCGTGTGCTATCTCGCTCAACCGTGCAGATGACGATCGGGTATGGCGCGCCAACGAACGATATTTTCTACGGCGGGTGCCCGTCAATGGCCATGCTCTTGACGCTCGAGGTTCGTGCAGCGGTATCTAGCCATCAAATTGGGTTTTATTGTGGGCTAACGAGTTGCATGTGTGCATGTGGGGTGCACAGTCGTTCGCGGGCATCTTCTTGGACTCGATCTGCATCGGCATCTTCTACGCCCGCTTCTCTCGCGCAAATGTAAGCTGCCTGCTTGATCGACATGTTTGCGTGCAGCTAGCACTCACCTACTGGTTGTCTGGTATTGCAGGCACGCGCCAACACCATCATATTCAGCCAGATGGGCGTCATCCGCAAGATTCGCGGACACTACTACTTAATGCTGCAGGTTTGCGAACGGCGCAAGCACCAGCTCGTGGAGGGGCACGTGCGGCTTTACGCTGTGCGCCATGAGGTGAGCAACGACGAGCTGCCGGACAGCCTCTTCCAGTGCCAGCAGATGCGCATCCAGCAGCCGGACGACGACAACGGAGCCATGCTGCTCATGGTGCTTCCCCAGGTGATTGTGCACCGCATCGACCAGTGGAGTCCGCTCTTCCCGCGCGAGTGCCTGCCCGAGTCGGGCCACTTCCCGAACGTCTGCCCTTCCTACCCGGACCCATCCCAGCGCCAGGTGGACATTGACAATGGCAACCGCGACGGGATGCCCGATGCAAACGGCGGTGCTCGGCCGTACAAGGAGCCGACCAAGGCGCAGATCATGAACCACCTGCGCCAGTCCGAGGTCGAGGTGATCGTCATCCTCGAGGGCATCGACAGCCTCACGTCCAACACGATGCAGGCGCGGCACTCGTACACGCACGAAGAGCTCATGTGGGATGCGACGTTCGAGCGCTGCGTCGTCAAGACCGCGCAGGGCCTCTGCATCGACTTCGACCGCTTCCACTCGCTCAAACCGGCGCCGCCCGACGCGGACAATTGCGTCATGGCCTGCCAGTACTAACAGCGAGGACCAGTCGGTCGCAAGCGCTCTTGTTGCATGTGCGCATGCGTGAAATTGTATCTCTTCTAAGCACCAGTCAATAGATTTGCATTCATCTACAGCATGTGACTGAAAGGTCGCGGCTGCAGCGTAACCATGGGGTACGTATCTCTTCGCGTCAGCGTAACCTATCCAATATAGCAATGTTAGGCCGCTAATGTCGTTTTTTTGTGAAATATATTATGATCAAGACCATAGCATTTCACTTCTGACCAAATATCAGCACATATTACGAATATGTATTAGCACCGGAGCATCGACCCATTTAAAAAGACGAGCATGGGCAAGTCGTACGACGGCAAGAGGCGCTGGAATGAGACCGTTCGGCAGACGGCGGCGGCGCTGGCGGCCGCGAACTCGCGCCGGGGGAAGCATGGGGCCGCGTCCAAGAAGAAGTCGGCCGAGAAGCGCGTCTCCGGTGCGTCCACGCGCTTCTTGAACTCGTAGCGCAATGCCCTCGATCTCATTTGCTATGTTGACCGTTCGTGCAGGCCGCGTGGTCAAGCTGAGTGCGGCGATGAAGTTCGTGGACGAGGACACGCGCGCGCTGGTGCGGAACGCCCGCCTGGACGCCCTGGAGGCCGACAACTACGGCTTGGAGGCCGAGCAGGACCCGGACGCGGCCGGCGACGAGCTGTACGTGGACGAAGACGACATTTCGCAGGCGGTGATCGCCGACAAGAAAGCCTCAAAGGGCCGGCGACGAGCGTCGTCGGCGTCCTCGACGGCGAAAGCCAGGCGGTTCAAGGTCAAGAGCCTCGCGCAGCTCGTGTTTGAAGAGGTAGGCGCGGGTGGAGGCCACCAACAGTGGAAGAATTGGGCGGCTAACTGGTTGGTTCGCATGCAGTTTGGCGCCACAGGAGACGAGAGTGGGGCTCCTAGCGATCGACATGCAGATGGAAGCGATACTACAGGCAAACCAACGTATTTATCGGTGGCGGCGGCGCCGTCGGCGTTCCCGCCGCGCTGGTTCTGCGTCGTGTGCGGCTTCTTCGCCACCTACGCCTGTCGCCGCTGCGGCTCGCGCTTCTGTTGCGTCAAGTGCGGCGATCATCACAAGGAGAGCGGCTGCCTCAAGTTCGGTCTGTAGACCAACGTCGTCTTGAATGGTTATGAGGAGAAGATTGGTCATTAGTTAGCTGGGGAGATCGTAGTTTGCTGCGAATGTGATTATCGAAGCGGCCAGATGCTCCCGGCGGCGGCAGCGGGGCGGTCTTTGCCCTTGGCGACGGAGCACGTGGCCGTCAGGATGATCTCGGTCTCGTCCTCGAGCGCGTTGTACGGGTCGGGACACTCACCATTCTCCGAGTCTGCGAGGAAGCGCGACGACAGGCACACGACGAAGCCGTCGATGAACGTGCGGTCAGCGGCCGCGCGCAGCTCGTCCAGCGAGCGCGGCACCTGCGCCAGCATGTGCGCGACCATTTGCCGCGTCGCCTTGAGCACGACTGAAGTTTTCATTATGACGCCAGGTGGCGAGAAGCGCGAGTCAGCCGGCGGTCTAAGCGATAATGAGGCAGCATAGTGCAAACCATACCTCCAAACTCCATGTACGACGCGTTCATGCGGCGCCACGTCGCGTCCATCTTGAGGAAGGCTGCGACACACAACACGTCAGCACCGTTCTCACAATACCCCGACAGAAAGATGCAGCGCTACCGTGGAAGAAGAGCTGGTAGAAGGCCGCCGGCTCCTCAAACAGCGGCCAGAACGGCTCCGGCGTGTCCTCGTACTTGCCGTTGCCAAGCTTAAGCAGGCCCGCAATCATGCACGTCACATTGATGCCCGCGACGCACACGGGGTACCATTTCTTGGCCATGCCCGCCTTGGGCGGCTTCTGCGCGTCGAGAATGGCGCGCATCTCGCGCGGGTGCGCCTCGAACGCGTAAAGCAGACACTTGAGCGCCAGCATGCCGCCGCCGCGGAAGTCCGTCTCCGGGTTGACGCGCTGGAAGCCCATGTCGATCCACCCCTCGCCTTCGCGCACAAACGGCCGCGGGTTGTTGCGCTCCGAATACACGGCGTACCACAGACGCTCCAGCCCGCCCTCGAACAGCTCGTTGCCCGGCTCGCACTTCTGATTCAGGTCGCACTGCAGCACCGTGAGTTCCAGCGTTGCCTGCGAAGACGGCAGCGCCATGGCCACGCGCGATTTCCCGTCGCTACTATCTCCCGAACCGCCACGCGGTCGCCGCGACCCACTCGGACTGTTGTTCCCGCTTGAAGCCGTCGATTTGCCGCCCAGTAGCGCGTCCTTGGCATGCAGCAGCCCCTTCGAAGCGGACAGCTGGAGCTGGTGGATCTTGGACGTCGCGGCGATCAGTAGGTCGTCCGCTGTCGGCTCGGAGCTGTTGGTGAGTGCCGTGGCCGCGGGCGTCGCCGGCAAACGGACGCGGCGTAGCGACCGCGAGACGGCCGCCAGCTTGGCGGAGACGGACGACGACGCCGACCGCGCGCTGCTACTTGGAGGTTGCTCCAGTCCGCGGCGCTGCTCGTCGAAGGCCGAGTCGTCGTCCACGCGCGACGTCTCGCAGATCTCGCACTCGTCCAGCTCCGGGTGATTGACGAACGTGCACACGCGACACTCCCAGCCCGCGTCCTGCTCGCTCACGCGTCGCGGAGGGTGCAGTTCATCATCGTCGTCCTCTACTTCTCTTGCAGGTCGTCCACGCAGCGTCGCCTCACTCTCGCCCGCGCCCGATGACGACCACGAAGACGTCCGGGACGCCTGCGACTGCTCTGACTGCTGCTGTTGCTGCTGGCGCGCGTGCTCGGCCAGGATTTCGCGCTGAATCTCCGCCGGCAGCTCGTCGAACACGCGGCAGTCGATCGACGCCGGCAAAGGCGGAGGCGACGTGGATGCCGTCACTTTCCTGCCCGCGCGAGGCGGCAGCTGCACGATCGTCGGCATGCCGCTGCCACCGCCATGCGAAGCAGTAGCAGGAGAAGAAGGAGGAGGAGAGGTCGGGGTGTCCATGAGCCAAAGTGAAGGAGCCCAAGGAGAGTGACGCAGAGTGGGTTGTCGGGATGGAAAGTGTCTCTGCTGCTTTTTGCGATTGAACCTTTTTTAGCGCCACGTACTGGAAATAAAACGGCTCGCAATTACGATTATTTTTAGGTCCCCGAGCTGTAAATTTTACGTATTGGTATATTTGTACAATTCGTTCTAAAAAAGTCAAAACGCTGTAACTATATCAAATGCATATATCTTCAATCAGTACATGTCGGAAATGATGTCTTCAACTTGGTCAAGTCCGCATTGCATTTCAACAGTCGTCATCTGCCCTCATACGGCTTTACAGTCTGCGGCAGGCAGCTTCACCCGAGTCAACCAACTACAATTAGTTCGTGGCTAACGCAGTGCTATCCCCGGCTTTGAGGAGGATGGGGCGCTGGCCTGCTGCGTCAGCCGCCTTGCCAGTGCTTGCGGCGATTTGGCCGAGGCGTTCGCGATCACCTCGGTCGCCCTTGTAGCTAGAGATCCTGGCGCTGGTGCCTTGACCGCACTACTCGATGGCTTCTTGTCACCTGCTTTCGGACTGCGTCCATTCCTCGCATTCGCGGTGGCCGTCGCCGTGGGTTTCTTCTCCTTGGTCGGACTCGCCGCCCTCGAGCTGCCGCGACTCGCGCCTCTGCTCATGGTCATACTGGAACTGGTAGAAGCAGACGAGGTGGAGCTTCCAATGGCTGTCTTCTTGGCCGCTGGCTTGCGGTTCTCTTGTTCGATGGCGAGAAGCGTGAGGATCTCCTCGCCGAACATGGCGAGCTGCTCCTGTGCCCGCTGAGCTTCATCGTCCCACTTGATGACTGGCACAAGGCGGCGCGTCTTCTCACGTTTAAGTGCGGCCACAATCGCAGAAATACGATCTTCTGCGAACTTAGTCGGCGCGATCGACTGGAAGACCTGCAGCTGTGTGCGGAAGGCCGCGTGGTGGTCAATAGGTCGCTTCTGCTGTTGTTGTTGTGGGTGCTGGACAAGTGATGAGCCTCCTCCAGCTCCACTTGAAGCTGCTGCCTGCCGATTCGGATTTCTTGGCTTGGCAGCTGTCGACGATGATGGCAGCGGTGCTCCTTTCAAACTCGACGAAGTTGGCGATCGTGTTGGTGACGCCGTTGACTTCTTGGGCTCGGGGCTCTTCTTTGGCGAAGAAGACGAGGCCGATGCTGACGTCGCAGTTGGCTCAGGTGCACGGCTAGGCGACCTGGCCTGTGCCTTAGCTGGTGACTTGGCCGGCGACTTAGCTGGTGACTTGGGTGGCGACTTAGTTGGTGACTTGGCTTGTGACGAGGCTTTCGTGCCTGGTGTCTGTTTGCTTGCTGCTGGGGAAGACGATGAAGACAACGTGGTGCTCTTCGCCGTCTTGGTACTCGGCTTGGCTGATGGCGAGGTCGGTACTTTTATTGTAGACTTGGAAGGTGAGGTCTTGGTAGTCTCACTGCTTAAAGAAGCAGTCGCCGTCGCTGCTGGTCTACCTCGAGATGGCGGTGACGCTGTTGGCGCCCTTGGCGGCGTTCCCGGTGCTCTTGCAGTTGACGAAGAAGACGAAGACGCAGTTGATAGCGGCTGAACTTGCCGAGACGGAGGCGGCGGCGACCGCGGAAGAGAAGGGGGCGTCACCTGCAGGTCCAAAATGCTATCGATCGGCAGCCCTGTGGCTTTCAACCAGTCGACGTCTGAGCCTGAGAACGACCAGTTGAACAGCACGAACGCACGCTTCCGCTCAAGCGTCAACTGTGACCGGATGAACGCGCTCAGCTGCGTCGCATACCGAGCGATCGTCACCGGAGGGGTCTCATCAGCAGCAGCAGTAGAAGATACCGATGCTGTCGAGCAAGTTTCGGTCGTCGATACTGCCAGGTCGCTCACCACGGCCTGCTCTTCACTTCGGCGGATCGCTTCGAGTGCCACCGTCATATCAACGGGCAAGTACTTGAGTTTATCCGCCAGCATCTTCGCACACGCCTCGGCTTCACTGTCTGCGCCTCCGACTAACATCACGCCCTTGACCACCTCGTCCACTTCGCGCTGGTTCTTTCGCCCGGTGAGCGTTGACTTTCCTCCTTTGCTTCCGGTGTTTGCAGTGACACCATTCATGAGCGACCGCTTACGTGACGGTTGCGGCGACAGATCCTCTGTGTTGTCGGTGTAGCTCTCGCTTGCTTCCTCCTCCTGTGAGCTAACAACATCTCCATCGCCATCAGCATTGCTATCGCTGATGGCTGTGATCCGCTGGACGATGCGCAGCGCCTCCTTGCTCAGCGTCTGCTTGCTCGACTTGGTGTCTCGTTGGATCGCGTCTCTCATGTGCACAGACAGCAGCGTAGCGACACTTTGCCGCAGTTCACTCGCCTGTTTCCTTAAGAACTTGGCGTCCGTCGCACCCTGCTCCATCTCTCTCATGCGTGACTTGCACACTCGTAGCTGCTGTTTGAAGCAGTGCGCATCCTTGCGAGCGTCACCTCGTTGCTGTTTCAGACCGCTGATAGTCTGAAGCAGCTCCTCCTGCTTGGCTTTCATCTTGTCGATCTGGTCGTCGCGGTCTTTCACCTGATCACGGAGCGCCTGCAAGTCGGCGAGCTGTTTCTGCAGCGTGTTACTCGCGAGCACGGCATAGTGCGCGTCCTCGGCGCTCATCTCGACGAACAGTGCATGCGCGCTTTCGTTCTCCGCCGCGAGCCGCGTCGCCTTCTCCAGCAGCGCATCGTGCCGCCGGCGTAGATTCGTGAAGCCCGCGACGAAGAAGTCGAGCTGGGCGCGCGTGTGGAGCGTCTCGCGCTGCATGTCGTCGTGCTGCGCTCGCAGCAGCTTGGCTCGCCGTAGCAGGAAGCGCCGCGTCTCCTCCTCCTTGAGCCTCAGCTGCGTGAATGCCACCAGGAACGTCTTGAGCTTGTCGAACGACGGAGAACCAGTGTGCACACCGCGTTCGGCCACCTTGAAGTCTCGCTCCAGCACCTCCAACTCGCCCAGTCGCTCCTGGATCTCGTCGTCGAGATGGTGCTCCGGCACTCGCTCCTCCACCGGAGTGCCAGCGCTGACAGCAACAGCTTTGGCGACGCGCTGGTTGCTGCCGCGGCTGATACCGCGTCCTGGACTCGAGATGGCGGGCACGAAGGTCGCCTGGAAGGGCTTGCGCGCGCCTAGCTCCTGCTGGTTGAGGCTGAGCCACCATGAGAGAAACACACCGAGCGACGAGTCCTGATCCAGGCACAGCAGCCCCGTGAGCACGCGCTCCACGTCCGTGCGCTCGTCGCAGCCGCGCAGATCCACACGCAGCGCCTCGGACAGGAGCTGGAGCTGCGGCAGCTCGAGCGCGCGCACGGCCTGCTGCACGAACGGCTTGAGCCCCGCCATGCGCGCTGCTTCATCTCGGTGAATACTGCTATTCTTGGCGGATCAAGTGTCAAAACTCATAATATTATTTACGCCCACGTTCATGTACACCACTCACCGCCATCTAAATGCGCTCGAGATGCTGATGCCACGCCGTTAGACGAAGTTCTGGCTGTAGTTGTCCTTGGGCGCGCGCACGTTCGACTCACTCAGGCTGGGCGAGAGCTGCGTGGCCTTTGCTGCTGCGCCCGCCTTGGCCACAGCCTCGGCTTCCCTGGCGAGCGCCTTGACGGACGCGTAGACGGCGATGAAGGAGCAGAGCACCGTGACGCCTGCGACACCGAGCGACAGCTCCATCGGCGGGCCGTACACGCGCGTCGAGAGGCTCCCCGACTCCTGCGACTCAGCGAGCGCCGTCGTGCAGCGAGGACCACCCCACGAGGTTGCGTGCGAGCATGAGCAGCGGTTCTTGACGCACTTGCCGGTGACAAGCTTGCTGTTGGAGCTCTTCGAGACAGTCGAGCCGAGCGTGCAGTCGTCGTCGGTCTCGCAGAAGCCTCGGCCCGAGACCGTCTTCAGCGGGTTGTCGTCGTCCACGTACTCAGTGATGTGCCCCTCGATCCAGCCCTTCGTGGGATGACTTGCCGGGTCGCAACCGACCTGCATGTACTGGTCATCCGGCAGCGTGCCATCTTCGTTCTGGTCCTGGTACAGCCGAATGTAGTCCACCTTCATGTACATGGGGAACGAATCGCAGATGCGGTTGGTTTCGTCGTTCAGCCCATCGCCGCGGCACTCCTTGCCCGGGTTGGGCGGCGTCGTACCCCACGACCGCGACAGCGCCACGTTGAAGATCACATACATGGGCTCCTCAAGCATCACCTTGACCGGATTGGAGTTGTTGGAATCCTGCGGCACCTTCTCGAATGCGTCCGTCGTGACTTCGAAGATCACGTGGCCATCCAGCATCCACCGTACGTAACCGTCCTTCCCCGTCACCCACTCAATCTGGTACACCAGATAGTCCAGGTAAGCGCCCACGTGGATCGGCCAGTTCGAGGAGATGGCGTCCATCTGGTAGTTGAACGGGGGCATCGTGTTGGTCTTGGGCGTGCTCTCGTTGCGAGGTGAGATACAGAGCTTGTCGGTGTTGTCCGGGTCACACAGGAAGGCGCCCATGTACGAGTTCATGGCTGGGTAGCACGTGCCGTTGGTGTTGACGTTCCAGTACCCCTTGGACTTGTCGCCGTCGATGTAATCGAACAAGCCATTCACGTCGCCTGAGGCCGGACACGTTGCCACCGTGCACGTGTTGTCAACGACGCCAGCCTCGACCGAAGCGTTGACTGTATCGAAGTCCTGCACCAGTGAGGCATCGCGCTGGCAAAAGTTGTTGGCCGCGTACCGCAGTCCCTGGTACCACGACTTGTGCCCGCGCTCCTTCTTATAGTACGCGGTTGGCACGTCGATGTAGTTGGCACCCAGCGTCTTGCAGTCGTACGTGTACACGCAGTACGGATTGGTCTTGTCCACGCCTTTAGCATCCGCGGGGAACAGTCGGAAGTTGGTGGGCATGCCGGGCGCGATCTGCAGAGAACTGGAGATATGCGATCCGCCACCTTCCAGCAGATCGATCTCTGGCGCTCCGCGTCCCTGGTTGGGGTTCATTCCGTAGCCGGGCGAGTCGTCGCACGCGCTGATCCGTTGGTTGTCCGGGTTGAACACGTCCGGCTCGCACTTGTCGTAGGAGAACGGCCACATCCGCGAGGTGGACGCGCTGAAGATGGCGCGGCCGAGGTTGCCGAGCAACCAAATGCCTGGCCACGTCGGGTAAAACTGCTTTGCCGAGACGGGGGCCGACTTGCCTAGCGCCAGATCTGGATTCCCCGACTCGGCCGACATGGCGCCTGGGAGCTGCGCGCGCACCTCGAGCATGCCGCCCTGGAAGCAGAACTTGTTCCAGGACTGGACCATGGCGGCGCGGTAGAAGAAGGACACGTCCTCGTAGTCGGGCGGGTTCAGGTACGCGTTGTACACGCGGATCGTGTTGACCTCGTCCACGATCTTGATGTAGAAGTAGCAGTTGTCGTCGTCGTCGCACGCCGTCGACGTCATGTTGTGCGAGTACAGCTCGAGCGCGCCGTTCACGCCGTCCGGCTTTTCCAGCGACGTCCACATGTGGTCGTCGCCCGGGCGGAAGCTGCGGTTCGGCGTGTTGAACTCGTCGCTCATGACCAGCTCCCACGTGCGTCCACGCGACGAGATGTACGTCTGGCGGTTCTTGGGCGTCGCCGGGTCGACCCACTGCTTGAGGCCCGACTTGGTCTCGTAGTCCTTGGACGCCGCCGTCACCGCCGTTGAGAGACAGCAGACCGCGCCCACGGCCGCAAGAAACGCCGTCCTGATCCCCATCGCGCAAAGGAACTCTGCGAGGAATACGATGAGGTGCACGTATTGAGATATTGAGATAAACCGCTTGTGGCTTCGAGGTGTCGCCTTATGTATCGCGCCGAATTGCTGTTCGAAGGTGTCGGCGCGCGGGGAAAATGGGGAACTGACTGGGGGAAAAGACTGGGGGAGTGGCCTGACGCCGGCCTTTCTTCTTATTGGCGCCGACCGCTCTCTGCATCCTCCCGACAGAAACAGACGGTTGACGTGCGCGTGTACCCCTTCCCGCAGGCCACGCCACCACACAGCATCATAAGGCTCACCCCACCTGGTGCCATCTGTCTGAATACTTGGGCGCGGCGATTAAAAAGTGATGGAAGCGTGAGGGTAAAGCTTGATGTTTGTATGCGGGAGGGGTAGAGGAGCCCGTTTCCCTCACCACCTGATCCTGAAGATTTTCAGTCGTCAAGGTTTGGCTGACGCCCAGGCGAAAGCGTTCTTTCGAGGTTTACGGTGATTTTGTATGGGTCAAATTCCAGAGAAGGCGCCGCCTTTACAGCAAATTCTAGTGCACCACCAATCAGACGCGCCGGGCACCACTTCATTCGATCGCGTTGTCATTGAATTGTGGAGCTTTTGATGGAGAGAGCCGCGACTGTCCAAGGTCGACTACAGCTGCTTCTATTCTTGGGTCATTGGATGTTTATGCATTATGCAGTGCGGAAAGTATTCAGCACTTGGTCCGCGCCATTGCAAAAGCAGACGGTCCAGCAAAACAATCTATTCGCCTTTTTGCTGTGCGCGCGTCGCGTACAGTACAGTAATGTAGTCCCACCTGTTTTGGCCGCGTTCAGACGCAAACAAACTTTTAGAGTTTTGACCAATTATAATCGTCGAACCCCGTGTTTTTGACAAATCAGGACTCTAGAATGGGGCTTCAGAAATATCCAGACAGCAAATGGACGATTGGACGACACTGTTTTTGGTTGGTATTCGGCCCGAACGGAAGCATCGTCAACAATAATTGAATATAGTACTGTACAGTACTGTACTGATCATTACACTCTACGAGTTGCCATAATTGTAATACTGTATCACAATGCGTAATTGTTCGTCTCCAATCCACTTCAACTTGGGTGCCTACAGTTCACACAATATCAGATGCAACCCCGTCCCCACACGCACACCTAAAAAAGCCTACCATCACAAACCTCCGACGTCACACAAAGATCACGCTGACGCTGCTGCCGCGGTCGCCGTTGAGCGACTCGCACAAGGACGGCCCGCCTATCGAGAGGCCTCGCTCGCCGGTGGCTGCGCTGGTGATGCTGCCGCTGCTGTAAACGCCAGCCTTTTTCTTGCTCAGCTCGGCCACTGCGACCTCTTGCCGGTACCTCGCCTTCCTGGACGCCGAGTACACTGCCGCGAATGACAGCGCGACGTTTAGCATCGCAACCACCAGCGCCAGCGCCATGGACGGCCCGAACACGGTCTGTTTGAGTGGACTAGCCGTCCCCGAAGCCGTCGACTCCCCAAGAGCAGTCGTGCAGCGCGGACCGCCCCAGGAATCCGGGTAGGAGCACTCACACCTACCGCTTGTACATTTGCCCGTGATGATCCAGCTCGATCCTTTCCCCGTCTTCCCGCTGCCGCCTTGCCTGCCAACAGTGCAGTCGTCGTCAGCGGTGCAGAAGCCCTTGCCTGCGACGGCAACGACGGGGTTGGCGTCGTTCTGATACTCATCCAAGTGTCCTTCGATCCATTTACGCGTCGGGTGGCTTGCCGGATCGCATCCAACTTGCACGTACCCGCCAGTGTCTGGCTCAGGCTCGGGGTCCTGGTACACGCGGACGTAGTCGATCTTCATGTACATTGGGAACGAGTCGCAGATGCGGTTGGTCTCGTCGTTGAGTCCGTCGCCGCGGCACGGCCATCCCGGATTAGGAGGCGACACGCCCCAGGACCGCGAGAGAGCGACGTTGAGCACGATCGACATGGGCTCCTCGATCATCATTTTGATGGGGTTCGACTGGTTGGGATCCTGCGGCACGTCCGTGATGGTCGCCGCCGTGACTTCGAAGATCATGTTGCCGTCGAGCATCCACCTCACGTAGCCTTGCGCCCCGGTCACCCACTCGAGCTGGTACACCAGATAGTCCGTGTACCCGCCGACGTGGATGGGCCAGTTGGCCGAGATGGCGTCCATTTGGTAGTTGAACGTCGCCATCACGTTGCTCTTTGGCGTGGTCGCGTTGCGCGGCTCGAGACAGCGACCGTCCGAGTTATCCGGGTCGCAAAGGTATGCGCCCATGTATGAGTTCATGAAGGGAAAGCACGTGCCGTTGGCGTTGATGCCCCATCGAGGCCGGTTCTCATCCGCTTCCTCGCCGAGAATGTCGTTGTCGATGGGATCAAAGTCGCTGTTGACGTCGAGAGACGCTGGACACGTCAACACCGTGCAGTTGTTGTCTTTGATGCCTGCTTTCAGCGATTGCGCGACCGGCTCATAGCTTTGCATTAGGTCACCCGACGGCGAGCACAAGTTGTTGGCCGCGTACCGCAGTCCCTGGTACCACGACTTGTGCCCGCGCTCCTTCTCGTAGTACGCGGTGGGCACATCGACGTAGTTGGCGCCCAGCGTCTTGCAGTCGTACGTGTACACGCAGTACGGGTTGGTCTTGTCCACGCCTTCGTCGTCCGCGGGGAACAGTCGGAAGTTGGTGGGCATGCCGGGTGCGATCTGCAACGAGCTCGAGATGGCGTCGCCTCCACCTTCCAGCAGATCGATCTCTGGCGCTCCTCGACCTTGGTTCGGGTTGAGTCCGAAGCTAGGCGCGTCCTCACATGCGCTGATCCGCTGGTTGCTTGGGTCAAGAAGCTCCGGCTCGCACCGGTCGTACGAGTATGGCCACATGCGCGATGTGGACGCGCTAAAGATGGCGCGGCCGAGATTCCCCATCATCCAGACCCCTGGCCACGTCGGGTAGAACTGCTTGTTCTCGACTCGCACGGACTGGTCGCTTGAGGCGAGGTCTGGGTTGCCAGACGCCTTCGAGATCGCACCGGGAAGCTGCGCGCGCACCTCGAGCATGCCGCCCTGGAAGCAGAACTTGTTCCAGGTCTGCAGCATGGCCGCGCGGTAGAAGAAAGTCACCTTCTCGTGCGACGGCGGCCGCTTGAAGGCGTTGTAGACGCTCACGTTGGTCACCTCGTCCACGACCTTGATGTACAGGTAGCACGTCGAGGACTCGTTGGGGTTGCCATCGCACGCGGTGGACGTCATGTTGTGCGAGTACAGCTCGAGCGCGCCGTTCACGCCGTCCGGGCTTTCCAGCGACGTCCACATGTGGTCGTCGCCCGGGCGGAAGCTGCGGTTCGGCGTGTTGAACTCGTCGCTCATGACCAGCTCCCACTCGCGCCCGCCCCTCGACGCCTTGTACGACCGCCGGTCGTTCGGAGTCACCGGGTCGATCCACGGACGGATGCCCGACTTGACCGGGTAGTCCTTGTCGCCCGCCACCATGCCAGGCGTCGCTGTCGTCGCCATCAGGACGAGCAGCATGAGGAGAAGGCGGCATGGGCGCTCCTGTCGGAGGCGCATCTTGGCGCTAGCTCCTTACGTGACACTGCTGCTGTTCGGCCGCGAGCTACTGCACTCAAGCGCGCAGGCATGAGAAAAAGAAAGTGATGACTCGCTTGCTCGCTCTCTTGCTGAGCCTCTTGCTTCGATTCAAGTCAGCGGATCGGATCGGATCGCGACACCACACGCAGCGGAAGGAAGAAGCCAATGGGGAAGAGGAGAAACGTTACTCTGTGCTTCCTCCCCGTGCGTTCCCCACGCGTCGCCCGTTTCGCCGCTGACCACTGGGAACGCGTCGCTCGTACAAGGGATCGATAAATGTTCACCGTTCTTTTTCTGAGCGAAAGCAGCGGCGTTAAGTCGCTCGGGCGTGAGCGAGGGCGCGCGTTTTCATCGCGAGCCGTCGAACTAAACGACAGGCCCACGCTGAGGTTCAGCGCAGAGGGCGGGAGGCCGAGGAGATGAAGACAATTGAGGGGGCGCGAGGATCGCTTTGTGTGTATGAGGTGGTCAGGGCCAGGAATCAACCCACGCGATGGTTGCTGGCGAACCAAATCCAGCGATCGACCGGCTCCGTCTGCACGGCGACGGCGTCGACCACTTCAACGTGAGGAGAGAAGCTTCGGTACGATGCAGTAGCGATATGGTCTCTTCAACTTGGAGCGCGCACAAGCGTATCCTAATGCTTTTGTCGACCGTGACCGTGACCGCGTCCTTGGTGATGGCTTTGAGTCTATTATCGGACCGAGAAACCACTGCGCTGCTCCACCCTGCACCCTGCTTCTCGGTCGACAACGGTCATTTACCGTCAAGAAAACCATCGAGACCATGGAGGCGGTCAAGCTGCCGTTGCTGCGGCTCGGCGCGCTGTCTGGAGCTCGTGAGGGTGCGCGTGTCAATGGCCATGACTGGGAAGACGACGCCGACTTGCTGCCGCCACTGACCAGTCCATCGCGTGCGGTGCTGCTGCTGTTCAACGCGGCGCCGTCTCCTTCGACTGAGTCGTTTGCCTTGACCAAGCACCAGCGCTCTCAACAGCCCCGGAAGGCTCGAGGGCGGCAGACGCAGCCCGAGAACTTTGCCAAGTCGCCGCTCGAGCTCGTGACGGAGCAGCTCCGCGCGTCCAGGGTGAGCTATCCTCTTCTTGTCCAACTCGTGGTGACATCCATCCATCCAGCTAAACGCGCCATGAACCACATGCAGGAGCGGCTGAGCAATCGTCTCGCGCGACTCGCAACAACGCAGTCTCAGTTCGCGCACGAGGAGGCGCAGCTCGCGTTCGTGACGCAGCAGCTCCGCATGCAGCAGCACGCGCTGGCGGGGATGTTCTCACGCTTCTTCGACGCGCAGGCGCGACAGATCCAGCGCGCGTTCCGTGGCCACCGCAGGCGCCGCGTGTTCCGGCAGCTGATCGCTGTTTGCGCCGTGCTGCGTATCCAGCGCGCGTTCCGAGCGGCCAGGAAACGGCGGGCCAAGCGGCGGCAGCGCCTTCGCCAGCTGTGCCGCAAGGTGCTGCGAGGACTGCGAGGCGTGCGCGAGCGGCACGAGCTCGCGTACCATGAGCTGTTGAGCCGAATGAACCACAACATGCTGATCGAGACGCAGTGGCGGCGCGCCATGGGCATCGACGACGCCGAGAGCGACCTCATGGCCGCGTTATACAGGAGGCGATACGTGCGCCGCCGGCTCGGCGAGCTGCTGCGTCGCGCCAATGCGCTGCGCTCGATCGTCAACTATTGGCGGGGACTTGTGCCCAAGCCGACCATCACAGAGGGCGATGGAGATGAGGATGATGCCGACGAGAACCAGGGCGAGTACGATCCAAACGAGCTTCAAGATGAGGCCAACAGCAACGAAGACGACGAGGGAGACGACAACTGCAGCAGTGACGGAGAGGACCCGAGCGTCATTGTCATCCGCAAGGCGCAGTTCCTGGTCCGAGGCCCGAGCAAGAAGCGTGACGAGGTGCCAGGCCGGTCGGAGTTGTTGCGACGCCAGCGAGCGTACACGAAACGCGTGCAGAAGGAAAACCAGAAGCGAGAAGCGGTCCACGTGCGAGCTCTCGACCGACAGCGCGAACTTGAGCAGTTCGTAGAGAGCGAGAAGCGTCAGGCGGAGGAGCAGCGGCGCCGAGAGCGAGCGCGCGCGCTGCAGCCAGAGGTCGAGCGCCGCGGGTTGCTCGCGATTCGGGAGCTGCAGGCCAAAAAGGAGCGCGAGCTGAAGCAGCAGCAAGCAGCGGAGCAGCGAGCAGCACAGGCCAAGCGGGCGATCGCCGTGCAGGTGCTGAGCCCCGAGACGCAGCAGCGGATGGTCCGCCTCGCGCGGCGGCAAGAGCAGCAGCGGAAATGACGAACAAACGTAAATACCCCCCATTTATTTTATGTTGGTCCGAATAGATATCGACACTACTCTCCGATGCACACTCACTCACTCACGTGGAGGACGCCATCTTGGCGACGTTGACGACGAGCACAAAGAAGAGCAGCACGAGGAAGAGCGAGACGATGGCGGCGCCCCACCCGCGGCTGTAGCCGCCGAAGGCGCGGAGCTGCTGCGCGTCCAGCTTGGAGTGGGGCAGCCACAGCATCGACGCGAGCCCGGCCAGGTTGACGGCGTAGTACACGAGGCCGTTGGTGAGCACGCTCATGCGCGTGGCATGCGAGTCGGCGTCGACCTCGGCCATTGTCACGCTAGTCCCTGTGACGTGGCTCAGCCCCTCGGACGCCGTGTGAGCCGCGGCGATGCTGATCACGTAGAAAGACAGCACGATGCCGATCGTAGCGCCCTCAGCTCCCACAGTCGCGATCTCGGTCGGCGTGATCACCGAGTAGAGTTTGAGCCAGCACTTGGGCCACTCGAGCACGCCGACCGTGAGCGCGTAGAACCACTTCGTGCGAACGGCGTTGAAGACGATCGGTAGCGTCTCGGTGAGGAAGATGGCGACGAACAGCACGACGCCGAGCGTGCCCACCACCTTCCAGCCCATGTTGAGCATCCACTGCTTGGCGTGCAGCAGCCCCACGAGCGTGAAAGCGCTCTGTACGACCTGCACCATGAGAGCATCGGCCGCTGAGATGCCGCACCAGCGCGCGAGGGCGTCGCGCACGTTCTGGTTGTAGATGCCCACGAGCATCACGTACGCGAACAGGAACAGCAAGATGCGGTAGACCACCTTCTGCTGGCAAAAGCGCCACAGCTGCGTCACGCCGCGCGAGAGTCGTCCGGACGCCGACACAGTTGGAAAGACCGACGAAGGAGGCGGCGAGGGCGATGAAGCTTTAGGAGACGGCGACCGAGCCAGCAGCGCCAGTGGCGGCGCCTGCTCGCACGAGTTGGACTCGAACTTCACCGACTCCGAAGGCGTGTCTTCGTCCAGCATGTAGAAGGCGAATGGCAAGGGTACGACCGCACCAATAGCGAGGGCCAACCCGGCGCCACTCAGCGAGATGCCCGACTGCAACGCCGTCTTCGAACTGCCGCCGGTGCTGCTACTACCACCGCTGCTGTCGTTATCGGTGGGGAAGAGCAGCTGCGTGATCACGCCTTGCACGACCAGTGCGGCTCCGTAGTAGAGGATGAGGAAGAGCGAGGCGATGTGACCGCGCTTGTACAGCGGCTCGCGCTGCGCGTACTCGATGATCAGGGCGAGCGCGGCGACCCATGCGACCTGCAGCGCGAAGCACCCGAGGAAGCTCAGACCCACATAGAGCGCGCCAAAGACCCAGCGGTCCCGCGTGCTGTCGTGTTGACCGTCCTGCGCGTTAGCCAGCTCCGTGTCGTCGTCGTACACGACGATCGTACTGGCGCCAAAGAGGTTGGTGACAGCGATGCCCGCGAACGCAAAGATGCTTGCAAACCAGCCCAGCAAGATGTATGCCTTCCTCCGCGACCCTCGGAGCGGCAGGCAGTCCGAGAAGAGTCCGATGAAGACGGAGAAGGCGCCCGGCCAGTCAAGCAGGTACTTGGCGGCATTGTACTGCGCCGGGTGGTGCCGACTCAGGTACGCGACGAGCAGCGGTCGGTAGCCGTAGCGCAGGAATGTGAAGCACAAGCCGGCCATCGCAGCCGTGACGGCGAGGCCAAAATGGGATCTGGCGAGCAGCGAGACGGGCTCGAGCCCTTCGCGCAGACTCCCGAACGCGTGGTAATTGAAGAACTGCTTGCCGGCCACGAACCGCTGCGGTAGCCCGTCCACCGATTCGCGCTGGTGGAAGCCGAAAGAGCGCGCCGAGTCAGCCAGCGCCGTCGAATGCGCTCCGTTGTGGGGTACAGCGTCGTCCGCTGCGTTGTGGTAGTAGCTGCGCTTGGATTGCACGAAGAACTCGGCCGACGTCTCCGGGTCCGATTCGTAGACGCTGGCGGGGCAGTCGCCGCCCCTCTGCGTCGGCGTCGCCATGTTTGTAGTACGTATCGTCGCAAGGAGAGCTACCTGCAGATTGGCGGATGCATGAACAGAGTGTCGGTTGGCCAGCGAGTTGACGAGTTTGCGTGTTGCCGACGGGCTCACTTGGCGGCCGTTTCGACTGGCGTAGCGCGCGTTGCCGGGTCCACAACTGCGCCCGCTGGAGTTTCCGGTCGTCGCGTTCGCGTCTGCGTCTGCGCGCCTCCCCGTAGAGCCGCGGGCGCCGCGACTCATCATGGAGGAGCTTGGCTCGTGTTGCGTGGCTGCTTTCCCGTTCTGTACCTATGGAACACCTTGTTCAGTATGCTGTTGGGTAGGATTACGAAAACGGCTGGTGATTAGTTTGTGGGAGCGAACACGGCATGCTGCTTGATAGGAAGTGGCGGTTCAAATCATCCGTGCAGGGAAGATGCGTACGGTACGGACTTGCCGCTGGGGTCCAGTGCATTGTCCAAACGACTTTTAAGATCACCTCCCAGATATAATTTTAAACACTTGTATCGATCATCAAATCATAACTTTGTTCAAATATAACTACAATTATAATAAATGATTATAAATGGATCTTGATATGAAATGAAAGAGGTAAATTTGGCGGAAACGCGGCTGGCTCTTGGTACCACTTGCGCCCCAGTATAGAGAATGATATCACTTTGGCGCGGGTCCCACGCACTTCCTTCATGATGCCACGCTTCACTTTGTCGCGGATCGCGACCCGTGGCTACGGATCAGGTCATTTACCAACGCGCCATACTATACCAAGACGCAATGGCGTGAACCACTCGCAAGTGCCGCACGTATTTTTCCATGGGTGTACTGTACAGTACTGTACAGTGAACGTTAAACTGCGATGTCGCCATTGACTGCCGGCCTCAAGTGCCGATCGCACCGACCTCGGTGCTCAGGTAGCAAAGGGGCGGGTGTGTTAGGTGAAGTGAAGCTGCTCCTCCGGGGGCAGTGTCTGGGTGGGTGGCCACCGCAGAATTAACTTGATTCAGTACATTCGCTCGTCGCCTGGGCTCGGGACCTGGAGGTCACTAGGGCCGTAGGCCAACTCAAATGTGATATGCAACCTGCTGTACCTTATCGGCCGGAGAGGCACCTGGTGATATTGACATACAGGTGCAAAACCCCCTAAAAGTGTAATGTGGGGGTCCTAGTCGCTCATCCCTCCGGGGAAATACTGACTTGCCTTAAATTTCCTTGAAATAGTAGGGGGCGAATAGGTAGTAGAGTTCACTCCAGAGTCACCTGGGGTGGTGGTTCCACGGAACCATAGACTAGCGACGACTTGTCTCTCAAGTGCCGATCGCGCCACCGCTCCATTCTGTATTGTAAATGTACAGGCCTCTGCAAACTAGGTATTTTGGATCCGAAACGCACAAAATA
The DNA here is from genome assembly GCA_023337975.1 of Phytopythium ostracodes. Taxonomy (NCBI): domain Eukaryota; phylum Oomycota; class Peronosporomycetes; order Pythiales; family Pythiaceae; genus Phytopythium; species Phytopythium ostracodes. The sequence goes on from JAADXW010000326.1 coordinate 20,759, forward strand.
CCTAGTTCTGAGTTTTGACATTTCCAAGCCAAAGCAATAGAAATGCCTACTTTTTCATGGCCTATCGAATGACTTGGAACTACTTTTTTGGTAGGCGTTGCTACCTTTTTACTATTGGAGTTTGTAGGATACCTAGTTCTGGTTTTTCTGGACTACCTGTTTCGTCACTTTCTAGGTATCTTGGTAGTGGATCCTAGTTTGCAGTGGCCTGTGAATGTACAGATAGACCTCCCAATACTGGCCACCCTTGCGATAAGGCAGAACCCATCACCATCTCTTTTTCAGAGGTATTAAATAGTAGTACTCGCTATCTAGATCTGTGCGAAGATAGCCCGTCACTACAATCGCTTAAGAAAGGGTACATAATAGTATATAGGCCACAATAGAGAGATCTGCCTGAGTGACGAGTCGACGATCGCATGGATTGCACTAGGGTGTTTGGCCATCGACCTTCGATTCGAAGTGGGCGAGTCGACCGGTAGAGCATTGATTAGCACAGTGGCTTCCCCACCCTCCAGCCAACGCGGCATTGAGCCATTCTTCGCTGCTCAGCATTGCTTCACGGTTGAGTCTGCTCGGCACTTGAGAGATTATGAGAGACAGCTCCTGGTGGGATCCAATGGCGGCCTTGCCACCTCACCTCAAGTCCAACAGTTTATGTGGGCGTGGGCTTGTGTAGAAGTGTATCGCCGGTTCGAACTCATGAATCATTCGCCCGTCGTCGTGCCTGTCGCGCGGGTTTGCTGGTGAGGAAACCAGCGACCAACCAACCAGCACATGCGACCATTCGTCTGCAATCGTCTGCAATCGTCTGCAGTCTTGCAGCTCGCATGACGCGGCTTTCGGTTCAGCCGCGAGGCGATTGCGATCGGTGAAAGCGGACGAGTCCAATGACCAGAATCCACACATTCTCTGATAACGAAAGCGCTCCTTTGACCATGTCATTCATGTCGAGTTGAAGGCACGTTGATCTATCGGCCCTCCCTCGATCTTTTACCAATTGTCGAAACCCGAGGCGTCCCTTCAGTCTCCAATGCTACATACAAATCTCAACCATAATTGCCCATTCACGCACTCGTTCCTCCACCGCCAACTTCGAGCTCCAGATTCCGGCCATGCCTCGCCTGCTGCTGCTGTTTCTTGCGGCACTTACTGCCGTGACCAGCCCCGCTTACGTGGAAGCCCGGCGCCCGATCGCCTCGGACGGGCCCGCCTACCGCAAGGCGTCGTCGCGCGCGTGGCTGCCGCAAGGGTCCGGCGTGTACGAGGTCACCTTCACCGACGCCGAGGAGAGCCTAATGCGCGCGCAGCAGGGCGACACGCCGCAGATGATCGCCGCCAGGCTCACAGGACGAACCGAGGACCAGGTGCAGCGTCGATGCATCGAGCTAGGTCTGCGCTGCGCCGGAGACGCCGCCCCGCCCCCGCGCAACTCGGAAAAGTGGCGCGGACAGGCTTAGTGTAGTGATGTAGAGTACAATTTACATCAGCAGATTGGCTAATAATGTCACCTTACATTCAATATTATTGTTGATTACCGCATGGGCTTCTTCAGACAACGTCTAAAATCAGTGGGTTTGTGATTTTTCACTGATCGCTTCAAAGCGATCGTTAGCTGTCGTCTTACCAACCGTGTTCGTCTACTCCTACTTACACCCTTTCATCCTAGAGTACAGCGGCGCAATCGAAAACTTCGCTCAACAGCGAGTACCTTGCGACGACGAAGAGCAGTTGCAGTTCCCATGCCCTCACAGTCAAGCGATGGTACGCCACTACAGCTCCTTGTCTCCCCTGCCAAAGCTGCGGGCGTGTTGGATCGAGAGCGCCGCGCACAGAGCCATCCACGAGAGTGTAGCCCACGGGAAGTGAGCGAGAAGGTGGCCCGCGACGACCAGCAGCAGGGCGTTGAACACGATCCCAGGGTACACGATCGAACCGATCGGCGTCTGCTCGCAGATCGGCTTCTTGTCGACGAACGCGCCGTGCTCGTAGTAGCTCTGCAAGAGATCCTCCTTCTCCTGGAACTTCTGCTTGAGCCTGTAGCGCAGTAAGTGAACAGTCACACGCGATCAATAAGTAACAGGATGACCCACGTCAAGCGCAGTGAAGGTCTCAACGCACCAGTGATCCATCGCATCCTTGTGCTTCACGAGCTCGGAGCGAGGATGCCGCTGCACGTGGATGTCCACCTGGCTCGGGAACTGGCCGCGCAGGAAGCGAATCTGAACAAACACGAGCAAACATCACAATGCAGGATCAAGCAACCGCCAACTACAATCCACAACAAGCAGCAAGCGATATTACCGGTGAGGGTCGAATGCCCTGCACGAGCTCGGGGTACGCGATCGTCAAGTCGACGATGTAGTCCGGGTCGAGCTCCTTCACGCACAGCTCAAAGCCCCGGACGCGCGGGTGCAGCACATACTGCCACTGCGGCTCGCCCCTACTACTGGCGAAGGCGTGGCTCTGATCCAGCGTCTTGTCATACAGTGCCGTGCCCTCGGGGAACATGGCAAGCCACACGCCCGCCGAATATTCACGATAGGCGTTCACCAGTCTCGTGATGCGCGCCTCGTCGGTGGCCCAGTTGCGCTTGATGAACGGGAAGTTTAGCATCATCATGGCCCAGCCCACGCCCGGTGCGTGGCGGATCACGGCCTTCATCATGACGCGAATACGGTCGTGGCAGCCGAAGCGCAGGCCCAGGTTCCAGAAGAAGAACCAGTCCACCTCCGAACGGTGGTTGCAGATCAGCAACACCTTGGCGTTGGTCGGGAACGCCATGTCGTGCGCATCACTCGCGTCCGCCGTCACGGCGATGCGGATGCCGCCCACGAGCTCCAGCAGCCCCGCGAGCATGGCAAAGTACCAGTCTTCCAGCACCCGCAGAACCGGTCGACACGTCTTGTCGCTGAGGCCGAGCACGCGCTGGAGGAACTGCAGCGGGTACCCGAGCAGCGCCACGTTGACGAACGCGCACACGACCAGCAGCAGGATGTAGCCCGCGCCGAGGACGCAGCCGCCCCAGGTCGCGGGCGCCTCAAATTCGGCGCTCGGGTGCACCGCGCGGTCGATCTGCATCTCGTTCTCGGGCTCCGAGGCGTCGGCGGAGACCGGCATGGCGTTTCACGTGGCCTGGCGCGTCGGGAGGGTGGGCGGAATATGTTACTGTTTGGTGTTGTGGGCCGGTTCTTCCACGGAATTGACCTCCCCCCTCCCCGCTTGATACGACGGGGTACAGTATCCCGTCAACGACGAAAAGTCCCACGTGAAGAAGCCAACCAAGTGACTGGATGGGGTCGTGACAAGCAGGCAAGAGCGTAACAGAGTAATTATCATTTCAAATCAGTACAATTGTTAAATTTTAACATTTAATGCTGAGTATAGTTAAGACTAGTTAAGACTAGTTAGTCAAGATCATACAATTATCACTTAGAATACATATCTAATTTCAGGAGGTACTCAAACGGCTTGTCTCAATATCTGTAACAAATGATGAGCTGGTCGTGACATGATTCCAGCGGAATCGCATACACTTTGCAAAACAATTCATTAGATTTTAGACTATGTTACCGCTCAACATGCCATTGCTTATGAGATTCGATGGAAAGCTTTAATTGTTAATGCAAGTGCTGGTCGAAGATTGCCCCTCCCCTACTGAGGGCGGACCAATCGAGATCTTGCGCCCGTGCGCGGCGCTACCGCCGCTAGAAATGCATCGATGCTGAGGACGAGGCACCAATGAGAAGAAGCTGCGGAGTCCTGTGGGGACCCAAGACCCCGTCAGTCTTGTAGAAGTGCCGTTAGCGCTCTATCCGGGCTCATGACTCAAGTCAAGTAGAAAGTGAAAAACTCTATGATGACACGCTGTCTCGAAGAAGGCCTGAGATTCAAGGGCATGCTGGAGCAAAGGGGGTGGCATCACGCCCCACTCCCCACTTATTCGATTCTTCAGTCCACGTCGACGCTGGTAGCTCAATCGTTCTTGGGTTGCTGTTATCCCTGTGCAGTACCTAACGCGTGTGAGGGTCTGTAACAGCAGTGTTGTTACAGCACAAACGGGGTCTCGGCATGAACCAAGAGAGCTCGAGCCTCGCACTTTGTTCGTGAGTCATGTGCGTTAATGTCAACCCGTTCCGACCGTGACGCGCTCCAAGTGTACAGTACATACTGCGCTGTACGGTACCGCAAAAGAGATATCATAATACACGGAGAATTCATAAAGCCCACACTGAATTGACCAATCAGGATCCATAGTTTTGTCAGTCAACACCGCGATTTATCATAGAGCGCATAAGTCGATAGCGTAAATTACGGTAATGCAGATATCATAAAGCACACCAGCGCGCGACCAATCATCGCTTCTCAGCATTGCTTGCCACTCATTCGCAATGGCGACGTTGTCCTTTGTCCATTAATCAAAACCCAAATGGCGCGAACAGGGCGAACTCGCCTCACAGGCAGCGGCGCGAGGCCGCGCCAATACAAGCGGGTGGTTATTTCGTATGAATTTAAAATGCGCGTGGTCACCGCCCTGGACAGGGCCTCGATGCGCGAGGTGATCGAGCACTTCTTCCCGGGCCTGACTTCCGAGAAAGCAAGGCAGAAGAAGCGA
>JAADXW010000327.1:0-25369 GCA_023337975.1 Phytopythium ostracodes
CCCCCCCCCCCCCCCCCCCCCCACAGGAGAAAGCGCTTGGCAGAGGACTGGCATGTCTGTGCCACCTGGGAACCCACCTGGGAACGAGTTAAACCGGGCGCGCTACGTACCTACCGTACTGTAGCGAAAGAAGCAGGAAAGAGCATCCATCTTCTAGCCATGAGAACGGCGAAGAGCAACGCCCTTTCGCTTGTGTTTTCACAATCCAGCAGCGCGAAGAGCTCTCCGCGCGCATCCACCCTGCCCATTATCAGCCAGCCACCCCCTGCTGACGTACTTTTGCACCCGTACAGTCCGTTTTGACAGGTAAACGTCCCTAAACTCGTGACAATGACAAAGCAGTCACTATTAAAAATAGTGACTACTTTGTCACTATTACGATAGTGACAATCTCTATATAGTGACACGCGTCAGTCCAACGGGGGATTCCAGTAGCTCCGCTGTCAACACTGGACCGCTCCAAATGACATCCAAAGTCAAGATTCAGCGTGCAGACCAATGTGGCGAATCTCGGCGGCAGACCGCTCCTCGTCACGGAGATTCGCTGTCATTTGACGGCCCGGGAAGTGATCAGCCGGGACGAGGAGAACCTTTCTCTCTCTCCTCACTCACTCGCGCTCTGTATCGGCGGTCGCCCGGCCCGCTCTGGCAATCAAACAGCTCGCGACCAAAGGAATCCCCGCCTTGATCTCATCATCTTCGTGGCCACGCCACTGGTGGGTCTTGTGTGTCGTGTTATACCTCGACCCGCAGCCTCACTTTTGGATTTCCGCGTCGACCGGGACGAGACTCACTCAGCCTATCGGAATCGCATCCTTCCGAAGAACGTACCGGTCTCTGTAGGCACTCGTTTCACACGACATGTCGGTGCACGAGGTGACGCGGCGGCTGCCGCAGGCGCTGCGCGTGTCGCGCGAGGACGCGCGCGAGCTGCAGCAGCTGGCCGAGACACTGGCAGCCAACTGCCTGGACGAGTTCGAGCTCGAGCTGCGCCGACAGGGCAGCAGCAACGGCAACCAGGCGGCGCGCTGGCGTGAGCTGCGGCAGCTGGAGGGTGTCCGCATCTACGAGGAGTTGCGTACGGCGGACGGCGCGGCGCCGAGCATCCCGTCGCTGCTGCTGCGCGGTACCATCCCGGGCACCATGAACGACATGCTGTTCGCGCACTCGACGGCTTGCGCGACGGACGGCGCCATGAAGCTGCGCTCGCACTACGTGCAGGACGGCGTGCTGGATAGCCGCGTGCTGGCCGAGATCGCGCGCCCGAGCGTCGACGCGCCGTTCCACCGCGTGGCCGTCACCTGGCGGCTCTTCACGACGCGCGACTACGTGTGCCTGGACGCGACAGGCGTGCTGCTGCTGCCGCGCGGCGAGCGCATCGGCTACAGCATCTCGCACTCGGTGGCCTTCGAGCAGCAGATCCCAAGCTTCGAGAAGCTCAGCATCGACCGCGGCAACGTGTCGGTCTGCTCGCTCTTCCGCGAGCACCCTGTGGGCGGCGGCTCGGTCGAGTGCTTCGCGCGCGGCTTCTTCGACATTGACACGGCGGACGACCGCGTCGCCGGCAGCCTGGCGCTGCGGCTCGTGTCCAACCAGTGGCTGTCGTTCGTGCGCCACATGCAGTTCGCGCAGATGAAGAAGCTCGCGTGGTTCCTGCGCCGCAGCCTCGAGCTGCGCCTCGACAACAACTGTGTCGACGAGCTGTCGTCGCTCAAGAAGAAGAGCAAGAGCGGCGGCAAGTCGCAGTGCTGCATCTGCGACAAGAGCCTCGGCTTTCTCGGCGGCCGCAAGCACTGCCGCTGCTGCGACCGCGCCGTGTGCTCGGGCTGCCAGGTCAAGAACCGCATCTGCTGGCTCGCGACAGACGCCAAAGGCATCCAAGAGAGCCGCGAGGTGTTCTGCTCGCGCTGCGTGCTCGAGGCCGTGCAGAGCGACGCGCTCGCCATCGCCCAGGAGGAGATCCGCCGCGGCCACGGCTCGCTCCATGGCAGCAGCAGCAGCAGCAGCGACATGATGCCGCATTCGCTCAGCTGGTCCACCGCGCACTCGTCCGACGAGTCGGACGGGTGATCGAACCAGTAGAGCAGAGAGCAACAAGCAAGCAAGGAGCTTGTATACGGGAGGGGCGGGAGAAGTGACGGGGAAAAGTGTGTATGAACCCACAATGGGCAAAGTATTTTCGGTGAACTAATCTATAAGTGTAACACGTTGAAGACGTAGCTATTTTCGATGCGACGTCGACGTATCTTGAGCCATTGCGGAGCCTTTAGACGGCTCGTCCTGAGCGTCTAAAGCCTCCGTCAGTCACGAAGCTTCGGCCACCAACACACCAGCGACAGTCACACGTTCAGCATGCCGGAGACGAGCAAGGCGGGGATCCCAGAGCCCACTGGCGACGAGAAGCGGCCGGCCACGCCGCCCCTCGCTGACCACTTCGATGCCGGTAAATGTCGGCATAGTGTGTTGTTTGTCGCCTAAACTTGGCACTGACCGACTGGCGCTCCCTCTCACTCTGTAGACGACAAGTGCACGATGGTGGTGCCGACGACGGCGGAGCTCGCCCCGCTGCCCACTGACGGGTCCATGGACGCCTCGGAGCTCCACAAGCTACTCGAGGGCGTCGTCAACGGCCTCCAGTGCTCCGACGACTGGGCGAGGCAGTACGAGGTCAGCGTCACCACTTGTCTCTGATGAACTTGTTTGCTGTCGGTGGATGGCTGACGATGATCGTTTGTTCAGTGCGTCACCACGGCCCGGCGCCTCGTCGTGTTCGCTCCGCAGTGCTTGTCGACGCTCCCGAGCGAGTTGGTCGCCGCGTTGTTGGATCAGCTGACGCTCATGGGCGACAACCTGCGGTCGGCGCTAGTCAAGAACGCGCTGCTGGCGCTCGCCGAGTGCTTCGAGTTCCTCCCTCGCGGGCGAACCGAGCGGCACTTCGCCGCCGACGGAGACCACTCGCTCATGCACATGCTGCTGCGCCGGTGCGTGTGCGAGAAGAAGTTTCTGCGCGACGCCGCGCTGCTCGCCGTCGCCAAGCTCGTGCAGCACCTCGCGGGGGTGGGGCTCATGGCGAGCGCCGCGCAGTTCGCGACCAGCAAGAACGCGCGGCTCTGCGGCCACGCGGCCGGCATCATCGCGTCGTCGCTGGAGCGGCTCGCGCTGGATCACCAGCCCTCCGACGCCAAGCTGATGGCGCCACCTCGCGTATTCCAGGCGCTCGCGACGCTCCGGGAGGCGAAGGATGCGGCCGCGCGCGCTCAGGCAGCCGCGAGCTTCAAGCTGCTCGCCAAGCTCATGGGCCACGAACAGTTCGAGGCCGGGCTGTCTGCCGCGCTCGGTGCGCATGCGAAGCACGCGGTCGCGCGGATCACGAAGGAAGTCTGCCCGTCCGCTACTGCGACGACCGCAACGACAGAGAACCCGGTGCGCCGTGGGTCGTTGCGCGACCGGATACTGCTCGAGAGCCGCTCCAAGGCGTGCTAACACTCCATGAGATAACATTAGCCGGTTAGCAGCAATGCACGCACTCAATCACACGTGCTTGATCGCGCTTTCTGAACGATTCCAATCTCCCTTCCCCCTATATTTGGTCCTCAGTTAACGGAGAACAGGAGACGTCACACGCCTTCAGCATCGGAGTGAGAGAGTATGTACGGCTTACGCGACGTCGGCGACGCGCATGACGATCTGCTTGCCGAGGTCGTCCGAGAGGCGGTCGCCGCTGAGCAGCACGACGCGGTCGCCGGCATGGAGCCAGCCAAGCTTCTTGGCCTCGACGATGGCCTCGGCCGCCGTCGGGCGGTGCTGCGACTCGGGCACGACCGGATACAGTCCGCGGTGGATCTGGAGCTGGCGGCCGACCTTCTTGCTGTTGGTAAAGCACATGACGGGCACCGTTGGCTTGTACTTGGCAACCTGGCGGGCCGTGTAGCCCGTCTCGGTGAGCACGATGAGCAGCTGCGCCTTCATCTCGTCGGCCGTCTTGACCGCCGAGCTCGCGATCGACTCGACGGCCGAGCTGGGGGGCTCGAACGCGAGCACCGAGCGGTCGCGCGCCTCGAGCAGTTTGTCCGCCTCCTTGACCACCGTCATCATGGTGGCGACCGACTCGACCGGGTACTTGCCCTGCGCGCTCTCACCGCTGAGCATGACGCAATCGGCGCCGTCCAGCACGGCGTTGCCGACGTCCGACACCTCGGCGCGCGTCGGGCGCGGGTTGTTGGTCATGGACTCGAGCATCTGCGTGGCCACGATCACGGGCTTGCCGATCGCGTTGCACTTGCTCACCATTTGCTTCTGGTAGGTGAGCACCTTCTGCAGCGGCACCTCGACGCCGAGGTCGCCGCGCGCGACCATGATGCCGTCCGAGGCCTCGAGAATCTCGTCGAAGTTCTGCACGCCCTCGAGGTTCTCGACCTTGGAGATTATCTTGGGCGCGATATAACCCTCGGGCCAGTACTTTTCGATGCACTGGTCCACGAACGCGCGGATCTCGTGCACGTCGCTGGCCTTGCGGATGAAGGACGCCGCGATGAAGTCAATGTCGTGCTGCACGCCGAAGTCCAGGTCGCGCTTGTCCTTCTCCGAGAGCGCCGGCAGGTCGACGATGAGTCCCGGTAGGTTGACGCCCTTGCGGTTGCCCAGCTCCTCCGTGTTGTTGATGATGCAGCGCACGTCACCCGAGCGCTGCACTTCAACGACCGTGAGGCGGATCAGGCCGTCCGCGAGCAGTACCGTGTCGCCCTGCTTGAGCGTGGTGGCCAGCGCCTTGTACGTGACGTAGATCTTGTCGGCCGTGCCCTCCGTCTCGAAGGCGGCGTCGGTCGTGAGCACGATCTCCTTGCCCGTCTCGAGCAGCACCTTGTTGCCGCCCTTCATCTTGCCCGTGCGGATCTCGGGACCCTTGGTGTCGTGCAGCACCGCGCGCAGGTTGAAGTCCTGCGACGCGTGCACGCCGCGGCAGTTGCGCAGGTGACGGATGCGCATCTCGGCCTCGTCGAACTCGGCGTGCGAGAAATTGATGCGCATGATGCGCAGGCCCTCGTGCGTCAGCTTCTGCAGCATTTCCTGCGACTCGGACACGGGCCCGATCGTGCCCACGATCTTGGTCATGGAGAACTTGGAGCTGCGCGGGTTGCTGTAGCCCTGCATGCAACGCACACTGCCCAGCGACACGTTGGCCACGGCGGCCGCGGCAGTCACGAGCGCGGGCGAGCGCGAGGACGCGGCCGCACGCAGCTGCAGCGCCGAGCGGAAGGCCGTGCGAGTTAGCATCGTCGTTAAGGGGGAGGAGGGGAGAGCTGTTGTTCAGCACATTGACCACGTTACAGAGCGTTAGCATTGGCAGAAGAAACCCTAGCGAGACCCTAGTACAGCGGACCTTTTGGGTTTAGCGGGTGCTTGGGACGTCGGACGGAGAGCCAATCGCGAAATGAGCCGCCCGGTGTGGGGTGAGGGGACCTTTTGGTGCTTGGGCGGGTAGGCAAGCTTGGGGCCGTTTCGGGTGTTTGGTTTTTTGAGTTCCGAGGGTTTCGAGGCACAAATCTTTGCTGATTTCGCGCGGGTCGTTTCTTTTTGTTCCTTCCGGTCGCAATCAGCGGGTCGAGCATTGAGACTCGTTCGGGTTAATTATCAAGCCCACCCGTTTATCTCTAATACTTGAAGACAGTTGTTTGCAACAAGGTCGGGTTGTACGGGCTGTGCTCGAAGAACCCGACCCGAACCCCTCAAAAGTGCAGACCAAAAATGTGATGCCCCCGCGCAGTCACAAAGACGCATGCTCATCTCTTTTTGGGGTCACTCTCGTCGACCCTACCCCTGAACCCTTTCACATACAACTTCCAAATGTATCTGTGGTGCAGATTTGTCGGTACAGTGTACCATTTTGTGAAAAACGCGCTCCAAACGTTAAAGTTCAACCTGCAAATCGCTCATGACCCCACCTTTTTGTGGCAATATTTAACTCGTTACAAACCTTCCTATATGTTACAAAATTATCAGCCATCTTGAAAAAAGTATGATCGTGTTACCCTCTACGCTCCTATCAGATATATCTGCTACTCACTTGACGCGCGACACGAACTTGTACTGGTTGAGCTGCCGGAGCGCGCCCTTCTGCACCATGGCGCGAATGGCGCGCTGGATGGCGTTCGGGTTGTAGCCCTGCGCCTCGAGCCTCCCGTACAGCGCGCTGGTCTCCACGCGCGCACCGATGCGCAGCGTGCGGTTGATGCTCTGCTCCACCTCCTGCGCCTTCTCGTGGAAGCCGCCGAAGAGCAGGCCCTGCGTGCCGCCGTCCTTGGCCGCGTTCATGGTCGACACGCTGAACAGACGGATGGCTTCGCGCACGTGCGTCGCCGTCGCCTCGTTCTGCAGCCGCATCTTGGCTAGCGACTCGGAGATGCGCACGAGCGCCTCCAGTTGCCGCACCGTCACGGGGATCGGCGTCTCGTTCGAGTCGCCGCCCGAGGACGAGGACGACGACCGCCGCACGTCGTCGCGCACGCCCACGTAAAAGTCCTGCAACGCGCGCGCAGCGTCCACCGACAGCCGCGGCGCGCACCGCGAGCGGCAGTATGTAATGAACTTCTTGAGCAGCCACGGCTCGTACTCACCGCTTGCCTCTTTGTTGGCGCCGTCGTCCCCTCCTCCGCTCGACTGCAGCGCGTTCGTGTGGATGCGCACCACGTGCGCGGCCATCTGCCGGTCGCGCGCGTCGTCCTGGATGTCGCGCACGATGAAGATCATGTCGAAGCGCGACAGGATCGTGCTCATGAGGTCGATGTTCTCCGAGGCGCTGCGCATGTCATCGTAGCGGCCAAACACCGGATTGGCGGCCGCCAGCACCGACGCGCGCGAGTTGAGGATGGTCGTGATGCCCGCCTTGGCGATCGAGATGGTCTGCTGCTCCATCGCCTCGTGGATCGCCACGCGGTCCGACTCGCGCATCTTGTCGAACTCGTCGATGCACACGACGCCACCGTCCGCGAGCACCATGGCACCGCCCTCGAGGTAGAACTCGCCCTTGGCGTCCTTGATCACGGATGCGGTCAGACCGGCGGCACTGCTGCCCTTGCCCGATGTGTATACGCCCACGGGCGCGATCTTCTCCGTGAACTTGAGGAACTGCGACTTGGCCGTCGACGGATCCCCCAGCAGAAGCACGTTGATGTCTCCTCGGAGCTGTAAGAGTGTCAACTTATTAGCATGAGCCCAACGTGATACACACGTAAGTGATGAGCAGTTACCGTACAATCATGCCGTCGGGCAGGCGTTTGCGCGAGCCGCCGACGAGCAGGCATGTGATGGCCTTTTTGATGTTGGTCGTGTAGTCGCCGTAGATGGACGGCGCGATGCTGCGCGCGAGCTTCTCATACAGCTCCGGGTCACGCGTCATCTCGTGGAACTTCTCCTCCTCCGCGGGCGAGAACGTCGCGCGCGCACGGCCAGCACCTTCTTCATCGATCTTGTGATTGATTGCCAAGAGAAAATACCACAGACGGACATAAGTACCAGACACATTGGCGTGAAGCCATCACAATACCTCGACATACCTCGATGCCAACGATGCGCAGGTAGAGCGTGCGGATGGCGACGGCGCCGATCTGCTTGGTGCCGGCGTTGACGACTGACGTGATGCCGACAATGGAGACGCGCGTGCCGGGGGACGCGCGGTCGACTAGGTGACGATCGGCGATGAGCGCCAGGTTGCGCGGCATCTCACCGGTGGGGACCACCTCAGGGTTTTCCTGCAGCTTGAGCGTCTGCTGATCCACGTAGTCGCACCGGTCGGGCACAACCGCATACGAATCCTTGGGGCATGGATCGCCCATGGCTCCGCCTCCACCAGCGGCTTCTTCCTCGCGATTCCGATCGCAAACGCGCGGGATGTGGATGCCACCAAGGCCTGCGACCGCCACGCGCTTGGTGTTGCCGCAGTGCCTGCAGCGCAGCGTGGCGGCCACGCACTTGGTGCGCACGCGCGTGGCGCTGATGATGATGCCCGGCACCTTCACGAGCCGGTTGATCTCCTGTGCGTGCACGTGGCGCAGCGGCGTGGCGCTCTGGTCGCTCTTGACCACCACCTGAATGTCCGGCAGGTGCCGCAAAGTGCTCGCGTTCGAGCTGCCCGCGAAGAAGTCGCCGCCCATGGTCACGTCGTCGCCCGCGCCGCCGCTCGCGCTGCTACTGAGCACGAGCAGCTGCGCCAGCATCTCCTTGGCCGCGTTCTCCACCAGCGGCAGGTACTCCTTGGGGCTCTTGAGCAGCAGGTCCTGCAGGAACTGATCGTACGACGCCAGGTGCGTCAGGTGCAGCGTGAAGTAGTGCAGCCCGCGCCGGAAGTTGGCGATGAGCTGCTCGCGGTAGAAGAAGAGCGGGCCCACGCGGAAGGCGCGCAGGAACTCGAGCAGCCGCTTCTGGATGGCCACGGGCGACGTCGAGTTGGCGTCGCGCGCCGCCACGTCCTGCGCGCTCTCCATGCCCATGGACGACACGCGCCCGGCGTCCCAATCCATGGCCGCTGCTGCTTTACTTGAACGGAAGGTAGCGGGGCAAAAACCTGGTCGTTGGATGGGAAAGAAGACGCGGAAGCGGCGCAGCTCGGTCGTACAGCTATTGAAGCTCGCCTGGGGCTTCAATCTCGTCGAGAAGAGCGACGGCAGGCCGGTGTCTCCGCTGCACTTTGGACGGAACTTGCGCTGTTTACTTGCGATACCTGCGCGCGTCTCCCGCCAAAAAAGCGCGGGAACGAAACAGCAGGAAGTGACGGCGAGACTTTGTTAAGGTTGTCATGTTTTGATTAAATATACAGACTGCAATCATTTTATATAAAAAGCTAGATACTGTATCTTCTGTTTAAATATTCATCACGGAGTGGTCGATACTTTAGCGAGTTGTATATATACTCTAAGTAGCTTGCTTGCTCGTCGGTTTCACACATTTTTTTCTGCTTGGGTCGGCGTCACCGCAAATAAAAAACGAGGCTGACGAATGAAAAATACTAATGCAACCACGTGCCTCTAAACCAACATGCGACATGCGAGAAATTTATCATATACAAAAATTAAGTAGGTTCTTAATCCGGGGACACATTCACTTGTAAATTTCAGTCAGGAAGATATCTATTTAGTAACTTACTGACGCAATTGTAATTTTTCGCGCAACTTTACAACAATAAGCGCGTGGTTGCGCAAAAACGCGCGCAGTGCGACGAATTACGCGCTGGTTTATGCACAAATCGCCCCTTTCGGCCTGCAAATTAGCTCGGCTCGCGCTCTTTTACCCCTGCGCGCCACGGGCCTTGCTTACTCGCGGACGCCCCCCCGAGGGACCAAGGGAGGAGGAATCGAATCCTCAGCGTCCAGCAGCGCCGTGTCACGGTCTTCACTTCGCAATTTGCAAGTTCCTGCCCAGATCTCCTCCAAGACCTCTCTAGTCCCTCCAACCCCCTCCATTACCATGGCTGGTGCGTTTGTACAGCTGTACTCGTGTTCGGAGATATGAGAGGCCTAATGCGTGGAGCCGTCTGCTCTTGTGTATGCTGTAGCCAAGTACCAGATCGTGCTGATCCGCCACGGCGAGTCGCAGTGGAACGTGGACAACCGCTTCACGGGCTGGGAGGACGTGCCGCTGTCGGCCACGGGCGAGAAGGAGTCGCACGACGCCGGCAAGGTGCTGGCCGCGGCTGGCTTCAAGTTCGACCAGGCGTATACGTCGGTGCTCAAGCGCGCCATCAAGACGCTGTGGAACATCCTGGAGGAGACCAACTTCATGTGGATCCCCGTGACGCGCAGCTGGCGCCTGAACGAGCGCCACTACGGCGCGCTGACCGGCTTGAACAAGCAGGAGACGGTCGACAAGCACGGCATCGACCAGGTCATGGTCTGGCGTCGCAGCTACGCTATCCCGCCGCCGCCGCTCGACGCCTCGAGCCCGTACTACCCGGGCAACGACGTCAAGTACGCCGACGTGCCCAAGGAGCTGCTGCCCTTCGCCGAGTCGCTGGCCACCACGGGCGAGCGCGTGCTGCCCTACTGGGAGGAGACCATCATCCCGGCCATCAAGAGCGGCAAGAAGATCCTGATCGCCGCCCACGGCAACAGCCTGCGCGCGCTCGTCAAGCACCTTGACAACATCCCCGAGGACACCATCACGGGCCTCAACATCCCCACGGGCGTGCCCCTCGTCTACGACCTGGACGAGAACTTCAAGCCCGTGCCTCACAAGGACGCCATCGCGCCCCTCAGCGGCTACTACGTCGGCAACCAGGAGGAGATCAAGGCCCGCATCGCCGGCGTCGCCAACCAGACCAAGGCCAAGTAAAAGACGCGCTCCCCCTAGCCGTCGTCCTTGGGATGAGCAGTTGGAGAGCAGCGCCGCTCGTTCGCCTTCTTCCCGACTATCTTGCTGACTGGCTCCTGTTGGGTCTGAGGGTCGTCGTGGGGAGTCAAGACGCTTGCTGACGTTGACTCATGCAGGAAGTGTCTTCCTGCCTCCAGCTCTGCCTTGGCATTCTTGATTTGTCGTTAATAGCAATACAAAAACAACAAAAACACCTACGCTCGGATGATGTCATCGCCGCCTTTACTCTCCATATCGACATCGCATTCAGGATCCTACATACGCGTCAACTACATTAGAAGATGAAACGTCAAACGCACTCGTTCTCCATTCATCAGCCGCGCTTCTTTATCGCGTGTGGTCGCTCTGACGCACACGCACTTCACCAAATGCGCATGGGGTGCATCATTTCTCCAGCACTAAAAACCACTTCAAGCCCAACAAGGAGCCTTCTTCGCCAGTACAGAAAAGTAGCAACCAAGCGCCACTACTACAGCAGCAGGGGCATATCTATCGCTTCAGCATGGGAGCCTATGCAGCACTGACACCACTATTCTCTGTCTCCCATTCCATTTAGACGGACGAGTGCATGGCTTCAACCGGTCGTCGTCTCGCCAACGGAAAAAAAAAAGATCTATTAATTTAAAGAATCTTATCATGAGTGATAGTCAGCGTGTCACCCCACACTATACAAAAATTACAATCAAGATTTCAAAATTACAGAATATGTTGTAAACCATCACTCACCAATTACTCAGACAGAACTCTCTATTGCGGCCCATGTATTATTTTATATCTTTTCTTAAGTGATTGTAATTGTTGGCTGTCGTCATATAGATTTTTATATCGATTACTACTATTTAATACCCCTGGAAAAGAGATGATGGTGGTTTCTGCCTTATCGCAGGATTGGCCAGTATTTGGACGCCTATCTGTACCCAGCTCATCAAGACCCCACCAAGAGCTCACTCACTCAATCCACACCATACAAATCCCAAGTGATTTTCCCGCTTCAGACCGCCACGCGCGACCAGAAGACACGCACCCATCCCATCGACGAACCGCCTTTTCACGGACACTACCGCCGGTAGTCTACCGGCCTCCGCGCCTCCTTCAGGACCCCGTCCTCTCCGCGCTCCTCTCGCATACGCGACCGCATTCTCCGTCTCGCACTGCGTCGCTCACTCTCCATTCCGCTCCGCCCCAGCCATGTCGACCGCCTCCGTGGGTTTCGCAGCGCCGCACGCGCGCTTCTCGCCGCAGGTGCGCCAGTTCATCGACCAGCTCATCGCCGACGCGTCGTCCGGCAACATCAGCACCAGCGCCAGCAGCAGCGGCTCGCACGCGTCGCTACTGCCGCATCTCGAGCGCGGGCTGGCGCAGCTCGAGGAGTTCATGCGCCACGCGCACGCGGGCGTCGATAGCTTTGACGCGCTGGTCGCGCGCGAGTCGGCGGTGTGGCGCGAGCACCTGAGCATCGCAGAGAAGGACGGCGACGTGCGCGTCCAGACGCGCCCGCTGCCGCTCGAGTCGCTGCGTGTGCCGCTCGTGAGCGGGAAGGACGCCAAGGTGGGCAAGCCCGGGCGGCCCGACGACGCCGTGTACCAAAAGTCCGAGTACGCGCGGCAGTTCCTCCCGCGCGGCAACTTCCTCGCCGAGTACGCGGGCGAGTCGCTGCCGCAGGAGGAGGGGCCGTACTTCTTTCCGCTCATCCGCGGGTACCGCAAGTTCACGGGCCAGGAGGACGACGGCGAGCTGCAGCCGGTGGCGCAAGAGGGCGGCGACAAGGAGCTGCTGCTGTCCAAGTTCTTTACCAAGCCCATGGCGCTCTCGCGCTGGATCGTCTCGACGACCAAGGAGAACGGCGAGGCGGGCCACCTGTCGGTGCTCAAGCGGCGCGACGGCGCCTTCGTGTTCGCGCTCGGGTCCAAGAACACGCACTTGCTGGCCGCGTCGTTCGACGACATTGATCGGTGCTACCCGGGCGACGCGTTCCAGGCGGCGCGCCCCATGTCCAAGGCCGTGCTCAAGATGGTGCAGTCGCTACCCGCGGACAAGCGCGAGCTGCTGTGCGAGTTCCTGTGGCAGACGCGCGCGACGGCGTGCTTCGAGGTGCTGTGCCCGTCGCATCAGCACGTGCAGCTGCTCGACTACATCGACGAGGACACGCCCGTGTTCTTCGGGCTGTCGTTGCCGCTGCTCCAGCCCCTCGCGGGCGCCGAGGTGTGTGTGAATCCCATGCTGCCGCTCGTTTTCATGCGCAAGCTTGGCGTCAAGACGGTGGACTCGGTGGTGTTCGACTACGACCCGTCGGAGTCCATGGAGGAGCAGAGCGAGATCACCAAGGCGCATGCGCAGTACCAGCACGAGGGCGCGGTGAACCTGTTCCTGGACGCGGACGCCAACGTCATCGGCATGGAGAAGCACAAGACCGTCTGGTACGTGTGTCTGCGCGCGATCCGCGAGAAGGCCAAGACCTTCTGCGGCAACCTGGACAGCAAGAAGAAGAAGAAGAGCCGCCGTAAGGGAAAGGCCCCGCAGCGAGGAGGCGGTGCTGCTGACGAGCGGCCGATGACGCCGCAGCAAGTGCTCAGCGCGTCCAAGCAGCAGCTTCGTCGCCGGTTCGCAGCCATCCAGCCGTACCTGCAGATCTCTGACGAGGTCACGCGCGCGTACCGGTCGCTGGGCGAGCAGTTCTTCGAGTTCCTGCTGACTGTCAAGCTCGCGGACGCTCACAGCAACGTCCAAAGCGTCAAGCGCGAGGTCGCCGACCTGTTCCCCGTCGTCTGGAAGCAGTTCCTGGACCACACGCAGCTCAGCGACGACATTGCCGTCCCGTAGCGGCAACTACCTGCGTACAATAGAGTAAAACCACTTGTGTATTGACTCCTCCCCCTCGTCCTGGTCTTCATCTGTCCAGCCACCCGGTCGCATTATCGCAGCGGGCGGTCGTCCCGCCACCACCAGGTCTTGACCGTGCCGTCGTGCGAGCTCGAGGCCATCAGCGCCTGCTTCTCGTGCCACTTGGCGTTGTACGTGACGCCGCGGTGGCCGGGCAGCGTCTCGAGCAGCTTGCCAGTCGCCACGTCCCACACATACACGCGGCCGTCCTCGGACCCGCCGAGCACGAACGCTTCGCGTGGGCCGAAGGACGCGCGCACGATGTTCTTGGCCGTGTTCTGGTGGCCCTTGAAGCGCTGGATTGGCTTGGCGCCGCCGCTGCTGCTGCTCCCACCACCAAGACCGCCGCTGATGGACCCGCTGCGCCCAAACACGCCGCCCATGCCGCTCAACGAGGACGACGACGACGAGTACCCGCTCGCGAGTCCTGTCGCCAGACTGCTGAGCTGTCCACTGCTAGTGCTGCCACCGGCGCTGATGCCTCCGCTGAAGGCGTTGTTCGTACCGATGCCACTGCTACTGCCACCGCCACCGCTATGTGAGTGACTACTGCTGCCTCCGTGGTGGCTGTGGCTGCTTCCGTGAGTTGACAGATGCGTGCGAGGAGCGTGGAGCATGCGCAGATCCCACAACCGGTTGCTGTTGTTGCGCGACCCGCTCAGCAACGTGTACCCGTTGGAGGCAACCGACACGGACGTGACCTCACCGAGCGTCTGGCGCAGCGTGTGCACGCACAGGCCGCTCAGGATATCCCACAAGCGGATCGAGCCGTCCTTGGAGCCGCTCACGATCAGGTTGGCGTGCCGGTTGAACTGCGCGTCGCAAACAGACGCAATGTGGCCGCGAAAGGTCTTGGCGACCGCACCCGTCTCAATGTCAAAGAGCCGCACGGCTTGGTCGTAGCCGCCAGTCACGACGTGCGTCTCGCTCGGGTGCAAGTTGACCGAGTACACGTCGCCGACGCCGCCCGCTCCGTTCCCGCCCGGACACCTCAGCGTCGCGATGCAGTCGTCCGATACCAGGCTCATGCCGTCCGGGATGTACGTGGCCGAACTGTCCAGCAGCGACGACGACGAAGCCGACGAGACGAAGTTGCCACGCCGGGAGTTATCGCGGTCGTCGCTCTCCGCGTCCGTGGCAGCGAACTCGGCCAGAGCGGAGCGCAAGTCCCAAATCTTGACAGTGCCGTCGCCTGAGCCGGAGAAGAGCATTTCGCCTGAGGTGCTGGACGTCAAGTACCAGATCCGCGACGAGTGGCCGCGCAGGTCGCGTACGGGCGAGCGACACACGCCGCCCATCGTCGCGTCCCGAGTGTTGTGCCCACTCTCGTCTGCATTTTCGTCCGCATCGTCGTTGTTGTCGGCGTCGAATTCGACGGGCCAGAGCTTCACAGTCGCGTCGCTTGATGCGGACGCAAGGAACTCGCCGTCCTGCCCGACGAACGTCACGAACTTGACGTTCTGCGCGTGGCCCACGTACGTGCTCTTAACGGCGTTCGGCAACACCTCGCACTCAAAGTCGCGGAGCAGCGTCGACACCTTGGGAACCGTCTTGGGGTGATACCGGCTAAACTCCATTTGGTACGCGACCGACTGGTGCAGCAGCTGCACGAGCCGGTTCTCTGGGATGTCCACAGGTACGCCGCCAGCGCTCGTGGTGGCTCCATTTCTCGCGTTCGCGTTGCTGCTCCCGTCGTCCTGTGCCGACACAATGTCGTCCAGCTCAAAGGTCGCGCGGAGCTGCTCTACGAGCCTCTCGCGCGACCGAGCGACGCCCTCCCAGTCGCGGAAGGCCTCGACCTCGGCCACCGACTTGCATGTGAGCAGATAGCACAGGTCCTTGAACTCTCCGCGGTTGGCGGTCGCCGCGATGCGCTCGAGCGGCTTGAGGTGCGTCGTGAGGAACGTGAAGGCCTTTTGGAACTCCTGTCGGTCGATCAGTTCCAGGTACTCCTGCTTGCACACGGCGTAGAGGAAGCCCTGCTGCGAGTGGAAGCGGCGCAGGTGCTTGTGGATGAGCTTGGCCACCAGGTCCCAGTCGCCCTCGAGGATCGCCTTGCGCATACGGCGCAGCGCCTCACGGTCCTGCGCCTTGCCCAGCAGCTTGACGTTCGCCTCGTCCTGGATCGTGGCGCTCGACATGGCGAAGCCCTCCTGCTGCAGGTACTGCACGATCAGGCCCAGCACGTCCTGCTTGATCTGCTCGCTGCTTGGGTCGAACGTCGCCTCGGGCGCGATCGTCGTGCGGTGGTAGCCCACATGCGACCACAGCGGACCGTTCTGGCTGCTCGCGCCGCCCCCATTAGCACTCGCGCTGCTGCTCCGGCGGGGCGGGAGGCCGCTGCCTTTGGCGCGCGGCGTGGACGATGACGACTCGCTCATTTCTGCGTGTAGTTTGGCTTGTAGACCGCTTTATGAGCCCAGAGATGGCGCGATGGAGAGGCGGAGAGCAGCGCTATATGATGTGCCGGGAGGAGCGGACGACGCGAGCGCAGGGGGGACGAGAACGGAGCCCGAACGCGAAGCCGTCAGCCGACTAGATCGGCATGCGCACGAAGGAGGTGCTGAGTGTCGAAGATGAGGAGGAGGGGGATGGCGGAATAACCAGCGAGTACGGTAAATACCGGTACTTTCGGATAATTATCTGTATACCGTTTGCTCTTATAGAAAAAAAAAACCTGTATTAGAGCACATGAGTATTTGTTTAGTTAACGTTTTTTTTGCGGCTGTATCTGTAAATGTGAGCGTCACACTTCAACATGGAGCCGCTGCAACCAACCATCCTCCATCGTACAGTATCGGCATTTCCACTGGTTCTCCGTCCAAGCCCACGCAACCAACTTCAGTACTGTAACAAGAGGTGATTCACCCTATGCTACTGTACAGTACAGTACATGCCAGCTCATGCTGCTTCCCTATGCCCACAACGGTTTGTTCTCACTGCGTGTTCGTGAGGTCGAATCTGCGACGGCGCCCACTGCTTACCTGGGTCCAGACACCGGAAGACACGTCCGGTGGCCACCATCCAAAGCACGACGGCATGGCCATGGATAAGCGCGTACAGACGATACACTGTAATGAGCGAGGTGATGGACTGGAGATTCGCTGGTCCTGCGCGTGCTCGAGTAGACGGACGCGCGGTCCTGCTCGTTTCCATCACAAACCGACCGCTCGACAAACACGGACGGCGGCCCGATGGACCATTGAGTGTCCCGCGTTCGCCCCCAGCGCGGTGCCAAGAGGACACGAAGGCATCCAACTCGAGCGTTGCGTCACGACATAGCGCTCTGATCCGTGTGCATCGTGTACTATACTGTCGCTCACGCTGCCAACGAGCGTTGCCATCCCTTCTCGCGTCGAATCTTGGCGACGAGCAAGCACACCCACTCCAGCCACGGGGGCCATCTCAGATCGCTGGTACAACCTTCCTCTCGTCTTCTTGCCCCTCACTGTGATCGCCTCCGCCTCTGATTGGACGCAACTTCCCGTTACGCGCGCGGAACCGGCGCATCCACTCCCCTCAGGAGCTACAGTATGTACGCTGGAGAATAACGACGTGATGGCAGTGGTCCCCATTGATTTGATTATTGAGATTAGATCATGGAAATGGGGGCGTAACACGCCGCCGAAGCCGCTCCGTCGATCCGTTTAACGTCGACAACGACGGGTTCTGATGCGACGACTGTAATGCGTTACCATGTGGACGCCACTGCAACTCGAAACGAGCTCTTGTAGCCGTCTCATGCACAACGGAACTTCACCGTCGAGACGCCCGCATCTTTGGAATGTGCAGGTGACATTGGCGGCGCTCGCGTCCGTGTGACGTACGTATCCGACGTTAAGAATCCCTCTCGGCCGTGACATTCTTTGCTGCCCAGCTTTGAATCTTTAGGGCCAAGTGATTCGTCCCACTCATCCCCGTCCTACGATGCGGCCGCTTCGATGAGTGGTGAGTGTGCAGATCCGCATGATGCGCGCCCGCCCTGCCGCCCGTTCCTCCTCGATCGGCGCGTTCGACGCGGCCGTCGCCTCCGGTGAGAAACGCCGCCGCCTTCTTCCTCTTCTTCTTCTCCACCTTTGCGAGTCCTCAGCTGCCACTCGAGGGCAAACACAAGTCGCCTATCGATTGAGCGAACCCATGCATCACTGCCATCGCGATCACTTTTGCAATTACTGAGCCTCACACATCGCATCTCACACTCGCAAAGCCATGCCGCAGCCGTCCATGAAGCGGCTGCTGCCGCCCGTGGAGGTCTCGCGGGCGGACGGCGCCATGCTGCAGCAGCTGACGGCGACGCTCGTCGCGCGCAACGTCGACCAGTGCAACGCGCTGCCGTTGACCAAGGACGGGTTCGTGCGTGACACGGCGCGGTGGCGCGAGCTGCGCAAGGCGGAGCGCGTCCGCATCTATGAGGAGCGAGCCACCTGCGAAGAGGAGTACGGAGGGGAAGGCGACAACGGGTTCATCCCGTCGCTGCTGCTCGTCGGGACGCTGCCCGGTGCGGTGGACGACGTGATGCTCGCGGCGGTGGCGCCCTCGGACGAGGAGATGCACCTCCAGTCGCGGTTCACGGACGACGGAGTGGCCGAGAGCAAGGTGCTGCACATGATCGTGCCGCGCTCGGTGGACGACCCGTTCCGCCACGTGAGCGTCACGTGGCGGCGCTTCGACACGCGCGACTACGTGTGCGTGGACGCCTCGGGCTTCGTCAGGCGCGCGGGCGAGCGCGTCGGCTTCTGCGTGTCCCACTCGATCAGTTTCAAGACATGCACGCTGCCCGTGTTCGAGCGTCAGAGCATCGACCGAGGCAATCGGTCCGTGTGCGCGCTCTTCCGCCAGAATGGACCTGGCGAGGTCACGTGCTACGTGCGCGGCTTCTTCGACTTGGAGACCGACTGCGATCTTGTCACGCACAGCGTGGCGCTCCAGAACGTGGCCATGCAGTGGCTCTCGTTCGCTCGGCTGCCTGACCTCGCGCTTCTCAAGAAGCTCCAGTGGCTGAGCAACCCGCACTGCCGGCGCTTCTACAACCACAGCGGCTACCAGCCCTACCACAGCAACGACGACGATAGCAGCAGACTGGAGAAGAAGAAGCTCAAGGCGGCGGCCAGCGAGTGCGCGCACTGCGCCAAGGGCTTCGGCGCGTCGCTGCTGCTGGGCGGTGCCAGGCTCTGCAAGCTCTGCGGACGCGCCGTGTGCTCCAAGTGCTGCGTCAAGAAGCACGTACGCGTGCCCGTCTCGGCGTCGCACTCGGCCGGAATCAAGAAGCGCACGGTGTGCACGCCGTGCCTGCGAGAGGCCGAGCGCTACGACGCCAAGGAGCTCGCGAGGGAGCTGCAACAGGCGCGGGAGACCGCCCAGTGCCCGTAACGATGGCACAAGGGAGATGGGAGAGATAAGTTGTCGATGGATATGAACTTATGGTCGTGAAGTATGTAGTGTAGGATAGACGCCGAGCTGCATCATGTGTGGCGTGTCCCGGGCTTTACTATGAAATTAAACGTGCAAAAGCGATTGGTGATGTACTTGGTGGCGTGCTGATAGCTCTTTAGCATCGCTCTCAACCACAGAGCTGCCGTCTGGCGATTACGAACGCTCGCTTCGAAGCTGCTTGTCTTGTAAGTTCCGAGGCACGTGGAGATAGCTAGCCGGTCTCATTAGACACAGCGGCTTGGAACACACAAAGACGAGATTATGGGTGTTGCGTCTGACTGTCTTGAAAGCCACACGCAGTGGTGTGATGTACAAGTCATGTCCATTGACTAGCAAGCGTCGAGGCAGTCTCGCTCGGAGCTGCTCACTTGAATGGAAAAACAAGGGCACTTCAACGTGAGAAAACGAGCACGGCCCGATCTGGTACTGTGCAGTATGAACAAAGTGCTGTACAGCTAGTGCGAAAAGTATTCGCATCTTTTGGTACGGAGATGATTTTTGCATCGCATTTTGTCATTTTTTAAAATTGAGCG
Source organism: Phytopythium ostracodes (assembly GCA_023337975.1). Taxonomy (NCBI): domain Eukaryota; phylum Oomycota; class Peronosporomycetes; order Pythiales; family Pythiaceae; genus Phytopythium; species Phytopythium ostracodes. The sequence goes on from JAADXW010000327.1 coordinate 19,209, forward strand.
CTGAAACTTTGCCCAATCAGAGCTGGTATTTTGCTCTGTTTAGCTCTAAAACCGCAACTCGAAGCGTGATTCTCTTTCCAGCATTCTGTTTAAAGTCGCAAGCGTTCCTGCGAAAAGTTATCGCACCCGAGGTCTATACTTGAAGTTTGTATGCATAATATTGGGTAAAATGCAGGCAAATGCGGAGATCGCGACAAGTGCAACCTGTTACGGCCCGACGCATTCCCCGACGATGCCAGGCTGTGCTAGTGTGTTTGAACATTGATATTTGCTTATCGCTCGCGTAGCAGCGGCATTCGTCGCGATCTACACATTTGCCCGCATTTTACCCAGTATTATCCATACAAACTTCAAGTATAGACCTGGGGTGCGAGAACTATTTGCGGGAGCGCCTGCGACTTTAAAATGAATGCTGGAAAGAGGATCAAACTTCAAGAGCTGCGGCTTAGAGCTAAACAGAGCAAGATACCAGCTCTGACTGGGCAAAATGTCAGCGCTCAATCTTAAAAAATGACAAAATACGAGGCAAATACTACCTCCGTACCAAAGGGTGCGAATACTTTTCGCACTAGCTGTATTGTAAACATTTCGGACAAGAGCAAGCTGCATACTGTGCAGTCTATTAAGTATTGTTTTGCTAACGGTGCCATCGAACGATGCTACATACATTACTTTAACGGGAGGTTTCATGGATGCTCACATTAATCCCCTGCCAGCTATGTACAGTACAGTAGCAGCATACCTTACGGTATCCACTGCTATCCCAGAATAATGCTTATCCGGATATTATCCGGTGTAGCCGCTCGCTCTCCGGCGGCATGCGCCAGCGCCTTCGCCACTTGATCGTCGCGTCTTTCGTGGTGGATAAAGCAGGGGAATTGCTCGATAAAAATCTACCGGCGGCACCGAGACATGCGCCACCCCGCATGCGACGAGCGGTCGCGCGCCGCGATTGGCTGGCTGCGCGCCGATCTGAACGGAGCAAATTGCGCATTTCTCGAACGAAAAGCCGTAGCCACCATAGCTTTTTCGCGGTGAGAATCCCACGGTGGGGCAGCAGCAAAGACATGGTCGGCTGCCAGTGCTGAAGTTCAACCTCGGATCCAAGTCCACTAGGCCAGGCGACGCGTAGGCCCCGCCCTCCTCACAGCTCAATCTCCTCTCGACAGCAGCCAAGTACAGAACAGTGATAACCAGCTAGTTCCCCCCCCCCTCAACCATGGGTATGAGCAAGTTCCTGGACTCGCCGCTGGCACACGACGCCAGCGCGCCGAGACGGAAGCACAGCATGATGTGGCTCGTGCACCGGGGCATCGACGCGTCCATCGTGCCGGCCCCAACCGCGGCGGACAAGAGCAAGCGGCGACACGGCAAGCAGCAGCACTCGCAGGACGACGTGGCCCTGTGCGGCGAGAAGCAGCGGCGCGGACGCGTCTGCAAGGCCGTGAACGCCGAGGCCGCGGAGCTCAAGCGGCGCATCCGCGACAAGGTGCACCGCAAGTTTGTGTACTTCGATTTCCTGCTGCTGCAGCGCGTGACGGACGCGCCCGTCGCGATCCCGGCGCCGCTCGCGCAGCCCGGCGCGCACACGACCATCGTCGCCGGCAAGTGCGTCCCCATCACGCGCGCCATGTGGCAGACGCAGAAGCGCCAGGCGCTCGCTCGCATCCCGCCGCGCATTTCCGAGTGAAAGTGTGGCCGACACCGGGCTGACAGATAGTATTTAGCTGCCTCGCTGCAGTACAGCAACACCCAGCATATTGGAATAGATTTCATGGTATTTATTGACCTTTTCATCCGACAGCGTTCGAGTTACGGGTATGGTGCTTGCTGTTGTAATGCATTGCAATCCGGAACTGAGGGACGAAGCAGATAAACAGAGGTGGCCATCGACTACACTAGTCCAATGGATGTTGGTTAGACCGCATCAGCTAGAGCAACCGGGTTGACGTCACTCAAGTCGCCTTCAGCGCTCGTGAGCCAGTCGAGCACGTCGCGGTGGCCTCTGGAAGTAGCGGCGTGCACTGCGTTGTGCGTGCAGCTGAGCTGCTTGTGCGCCTGCAGCCAGAGCGCCACGCGCAAGTGGCCGTTCGAGGCGGCGCCATCGATCGCCATCGACGTGCAGCCTTCGCTCCGGTTTGCGTGCAGCCACTGCACCACCTCGAGGTGTCCGCTCCTGGCGGCCCAGTCCATGGCCTGTGTCGTGCATCCTTCGCTGCGATTCGCGTGCAGCCACTGCACAATGTCCAGGCGGCCAGAGCGAGCGGCGCAGTCCATCGCCCTGGTCGTGCACCCTTCCGTGCGGTTGTCCTGTAGCCACTGCACGACCGCGAGGTGTCCGTTGGCGGCCGCCTCGTCCGTGGCAAACAGCGTCGCGCAATCAACCGTGGAGTTGGCGTGCAGCCAAGCGACAATGTCAAGATGGCCTCGTGACGCCGCGATATCAATCGCCGACGTCCCCTGGCGCTCTGGGAAGCGCTCGTGAAGGAAGCGCACGACTTGGAGCAGTCCCGACTCAGCGGCACACTCAACCGCGCGCTCAATGTCCTGCGGCGACATCTCTTCTCCGGACAAAACCAGTCGCTTGAGCAGCGTCAAGTGGCCGTGGGCGGCGGCGCGCTGCAAACTCCAGCGCGTCGTCGCGTCTAGGAAGCCGCTGATCGCAACCGCCACATGCGGGAGTCCCACGAGCGCGTCATGCGCGCGGCAAACGACCGCGACGCTCACCAAAACGTCCGAAACACTCGTGCAGGGCATGACGCTTACGCTCTTGAACACTTCAAGAGCCGTGGGCGGGGCTGTACTGTAGAAGTCGAGGAGTGCGCTGTCGATGGCAGAGCAATCGTCGGCAACAGACTGACTTGACCGGGGACAGAACGTTCACTTGTGGCGTGGGAGGCTCTCGTGATGAAGATATCAGACCTTCACCAGCGGTGCACAGATATGGAAGTGAGCTGACGAAGAAGGACCTTCACCGCTGGCCGCGGCGGTTGCGTCGACGACGACAAGAGCGACGAGCAATCCGCTCCGTTCGCTCCCTATCCCCTCCGACTTAGTTGGGGAGTGACGCGTCCAGCGTCCAGTTGCTGACAGTTCCCGCATATCATGACGAAGTCTAACCCACTCGAGGCATACACTGCACCATATTGAAAAGTCTCACCTGGGGTCTCTTTTACTGTACGATTTGCAATGTTGAACAAGGCGGCGGAGCTGCCCGTCGCTCTTAGTTCCAAAAAAGAAGCTGAAACATGTTGATTTTTGTATGTGAAGTGGAAAGTTGCGCGAAGGTCTCCCGTCGTTTGCTTCCACACCGTTGAAGTTCACGTGGCTTTTCGTTTGTCGCCGTCGGAGTTTTGACGTTCCGACGGCGTCAGATACGCCAAGCGGCAGCGAAATGCAGAGCCAAGGCGCGTGAAGGGCCGCTGCCGATGATCGCAAACAGCTAGTGGCTCCGTCAGTGGACCCACAACATCCAAGAAAGCACCTCAACACACGCGACGCTTGGAGTCCCTCCACCAAAGATGTCAAGGACCTCGCCTACGTTCGACGTTTTCCAACGCATCGTAGTCGTCTGCCGCGAGCGCGAGCCCGTCGCGACGCTCGACCACGTCGCACTTGCCATATCAGAGTACCTGGACAGTGTCAGCGACAACTGGACGCTGCCGAAAGCGGCGGCCACCGGCTGCGTGGCGTTTGTGAATTGCTTGTGCACGAAGTATGAGGCTCAGACTGCCAGCAAGATCTCACATGCGATTGAGCTCGCTGCGGAGGGCGGCCACCTCGCTGTCGTGCGCTATCTGCACCTGCGCTACCCCAATTGTCCGCCGTCACACTTGATAGAGGTCGCCGCCGCTCATGGACACCTCGACGCCGTGTCGTGGCTGCACAAGAACTCGTCGATCGACCACGTCACCATGCCGGCGATGGACGAAGCTTCGGCCAACGGCCACCTTGCGGTCGTCCAGTGGCTTCACGCAAATCGACCAGAGGAATGCACGACCCGAGCCATGGACTGCGCAGCTCGCAGCGAACGGCTAGACATCGTCGAGTGGCCGCACACTCATCGACAAGAAGGCTGCACGAGCCAGGCGATGGACTGGGCGGTTCGCGAAGGGCACCTGGAGGTGATCCAGTGGCTGCCCGCAGTCGGCACGAGCGCTGCTCCGCCGCGGCAATCGACGGCGCGATCGCCAACGGCCACCTGAGCGCCACCAAGTGGCTGCACAGCAACCTCCAGCTGCGGTGGAGCGCCCATGCCGTCCATCTCGTCACCACGAACGGCCACCACCACGTCGTTCAGTGGCTTCAAGCGCTGAATTGATACCGAAGGTGTATGTACCGTAAAATTTATGTGCTCCCTCGCTTTGGTATTTTACTCATACCTCGACTGAGCCAATCAGAGATCGTTTAGTATCGTACCGTCAAAGTTTATGTGCTTCTTCACAAAAGCTCAGCCCGGTAAATTACCGATCCGGTGGCCACTACGCCACCTGCATTTGGCGCCTCGGCTTCGCATCGACAAGCATGGGGAAGCACCCAGGTCGCCCACGAGTGACTGAGCAAGGCAGGAAATAGCCACGCCAGTCGCGGATCTGCCTGACGGCAAAGGAGAAGTTAGCGATCGTACAGTACTTGGAGAAGCATGACATGCCCGCTACCATCGAAAGGTACTTCGGAAACCTGAATAAATCTGCCCAAGTCCCGAAGCGCAGGAACACCTACGAGTGGAAGACGAGTAGGGCGAAGCTCGAGCGGCGCGTGGGGGACCCCAAGCTCGTGGGCATGAAGTACGTACGGCCAACTGGCATCGCTAATGTGCTTTCAATGGAGACAGAGCGCGAGATCGTCACATGGATCAACATGCTGCGTAAGGAGAGCGTGCCCGTTAGCAGCGCGATGCTGCAGTACAAGGCGCTCGGCATGGCAGAGGAGGGGGGAGTAGCGCCATTTAGCGCCTCGTGGCACTGGCAAAAGGGATTTTTGAGGCGCCACCGCATGAGTCTCCGGGCGCGCACAGGACAGGGCCAGGTCACGCTTGACCAAGCCAACGATATCGCTGTTGCGTTCGGCGAAAAGGTGCAGCAGAAGATGACCGAGCTGGGCGTCGACAGAGTGTACAACACCGACCAGACAAGTACTCTATATCTAGCATTGATCTGGTCACTGCAGGCGTCGGTTGACTGACTAGGTTTGTGAATGCTGTTTGCAGCCGTGTTCTTCGAGTACTTACCCAATTACTCAACCAGCCCACGGGGCGCAAAGACGGTGTGGGTACGCCACACCGGCAAAGACAAAGAGCGCGTCACCGTGATGCTGCTTGGGGACTCAGAGGGGGCCAAGGCCAAGCCGTGCGCCGTCCTCAAGACGACACGATCGAAAGTGGCCGGTGGCGACCTGGCGAAATGGGATGAGAGACGGGGCTTTGGTATTCATGTGTGGAAGGAGGCGAGTGCCATCATAAAGAGGGCCGGGATAGAGCTCTACGGAAACCCCATAGCCTGGTGGAACGCGGACATTCATATGGAGTTTCTCAAGACAGCGTTCGGGTCGCGCACGCAGCCATGGCAGCCGGTCGTGCTTCTCATTGACGGCTTCTCGGGCCACTGGGTAGACGGTATCGACTCCTATGCTCGGTCTATTGATGTGCACCTGCTCAGGGTTCCGCTGTCATGGTCTGTCGCGTGCCAGCCCGCTGACATCGCGTGGAGTCGACCCTTCAAGAACAATCTGCGCCACGCTTGGGTCTCGACCCTCCGTCAACAGCTCCGCGATCACACAGGTGCTACTAGAGCGCTCAAGCTGCAGCCACTGAGTCGATCGGTGCTGTGCGATTGGGTAAGTACGTGTTGGTCGAAGCTGTCGCGAGCTACAATCCAAAATGACTTTCGAAAGGCACACCTGATCCCGTCGCTGGCCCGTTCCGCGGAGGAAGCGGGCGAGATCTCGGCTGCTGGGCCTCTGCCGGACGACGTGTTCGCGACTCTCGAAGCGACCGAGCTGTTCGACAGCAGAGCGAAGGATCTTACGTCAGACGACGGACTAGACGATGATGGCGAGAGAGAAGAACAGGACGACGGCAGTGAGCAAAACGAACGTTAGTGAGGGAGTTAAGCTGTGAGTGTCGAATCAATGAAGTCATCTCTTACCTTTGTGGTACGGAG
>JAADXW010000328.1:0-25343 GCA_023337975.1 Phytopythium ostracodes
ACGCGGCCAGGGGGCTCGCCAAAGTAGAACGGATACGGGTTCAGCGTCGGTCGATTGGGAGACTTTGATGCAGTGACCGCAGCTAGAGCCGGCGCAACATCCTTCTCCGCCGCTTCATCTTCTGCGATCGGGAACACGGGAGAAGCCAACAGACGAAATCCCCAGCCGCTTGACGAACCTTCCGCGTGGAAGTAAACCAGAAAGTTGTCTCCAGGGATCTCGATGTAGTCGAGATTCGGGACCATCACTCCACCGTCGGTGCTACCAGATCGCTGACGGCGACTGCGGCTGCTCTGCGCACCCGGGAAGTTTCTCTCTGGATCGCTGTACTTACCCGCATACTTGGCTTCTCCCCAATATTCATCGCACCGAGTGTCTTTGTACAGCCGAACGTAGCCAGTAGACCCGTCGACGTCACACATCGGGTCAAATGTCACGCGAATCTTGCTGGCACCGGGGATCTGGACAGGCCAGTACTGATCGACCGAGCTGTCGGGTAGCGGATGTACCGACTGGACAATTTTGCACTCGGAGGCGCGCACGTTCCCTTCCATAAGCAAGAACGGGTCCAAGACATGCTGCGACGCCATCGTCCCATTGACGAAAATGCGTAGCGTGCTGTGGTCTTGCACCACAGCCACGTGCGCCCACTGGTCGGTATCCAGCTCGTAATTCGTCTCGTACACGCCCTCTTTATCGTCGGTGCACGCGATCCGGTAACTCAAGTGCCGGTTGTCGCTCAAGAAAAGCCCGAAATGGCTCCAAGGCGTAGCGCGACTGCCTTCGCCGCTGATATCGTCATCTTCGATCACCAAGTTCTTGTTGCCTTTGAAGAAAATCACCCCGCCGAGGCCTTCATCGATCAGAACCACGTCGTAAATGCCGCGCTTGGGGTCGAACCGAGCCTCCGACGTTTTGCTCGCCCATTTCACCATGACTGATGTCGGACTGGCGACAGAGATCACAGTCCCGACCTGCTTGTCGACAGTAGTAGTTGCTTCACCTTCGCCTTCAACCGCAGCACCGTCGTCACTGCCTTCCTTCCAGTCGGGGCCCCGGCGCACCTTGTCACCAGCTTTTAGGGCATACACCAACGCGCGATTGGACACATACACCCACAGCGTGATCGAATGGTTCCACTGAACTCGCGAGCTCTTGGTGGCCGGGGCTGTCAACCCCGGAGAATCCGCCGGGAGGTACCAGTAGCGTTGCGGCGTTGACGCTTGGCCATCGTCAGTTGGGCTTGATGCCGTCTGGTCCTGTTGCTGCAAGCCAGACACAGCCCCCTCGAGCTGAAGACCCACAGCTGTGAATAGCTGGCGCTGGAACGCAGCGGCGTCGTGTTTGTCTTCTCCCCCTGTGAGATCCCGCGGACTTTCCAAGGACGCCTTTCCCGCCACAAAGCGAGAGAGTAGAATGCTAAGCAGCGACTGAGCGGCTCGGCGAACACCAATCGACTCCGCCGACAGCAAGCGAAAGAGCTGGCCTAAGATCCGGCAGTCATGAAGCAAGCACGAGTCCTCCAGTTCATAGTCCATGGCGCAAGCTTTCAACACCGCGATCACGAGTGACGATGACGACTGCGCGTCCTTTGTCGTGGCTGCGCCCAGCAGATTGGAGAAACAGCTCAAGCAACGACCGAGCCCCTCAGAGACGTGCTGTCGTAGCACTTCATCGCACCCCAACAGACCGACATCCAAATGGATTCGAGGGACGACATTGTCTTTCGTCAGTGCAGACGACCCATTGTTCCCGTTCGACGATGCGGCGGCGGCGTTCACGACTGCAAGCGAATGGTCGAATGCCGCTTTCCTGACGGCTGCGGCGAAGTTCTCAGACATGACGCTCTGGAGCCGGACATTCGACACGCTTTCCAGCATTTCGACGAACAGCGTAAGCCCGAAAGAGCGGCTAATCGCACGCGTGTTACGAGTCGCCATCACCTTGCGGATCTCGTTCACGTCCACGTCGCTCTGAATGAACTCGAGCACTTGCTCAGTCACTGATTTAGCTTGGCCTGCCTTGAGCCGCTCACTCGACGAGCGACGATACTGGAAGAGGCTGCGCAGCTCTGTGGCTGCATGAAGCTCGTCCAGCAAATTGTACCACTTCTCCAATGGCGAATCGGACGGGTGAAGCTTCCGAATTGCGCTGCCGTACTTCGCGAGCAGACCCCAGCGTCGCTTGGCGCCACTGACAAACGAAAACGACGCTGGCGTCAACTCGAGCAGAAACTTGGCTCGCTCAATCACCTTGTCGCACAGAATCTGCAGCGATTCTTCCGACATGCCCTTGAACGCTGATGGCTGCCGGCGCAAGCGCAGCGAACGTCGGCGCGGAGTGCCCTGGGCGTGAATGCCACCCTCGGCGGCATCTCCGAGATAAAACCAATCGCGCATCTTCTGCGCGTTTTTCCAGCCGCGAAGCACTTGCTCGGACACATCGCTGCGAAGATCCTGCGCGAACGCGTACGCATCCATTCCCCACATGTTGTGGTGCAAGATTGCAGCAGTTGCTGCGCGCACAGCTCGATTGACGCTTGTGTTCGTGGCCGAGGCTGCAATCTCCTGGAAGGATATCGAACGCGCAAGTGAACGCCTCAACCCACCTCCGGTGGATCGCTCTGAAAGAGCATGCAGTAATTTTGTAGCATCCGAGTTCTCAGACGGGTCAACGAACTCTTGCAGAAGCTGCAGCACGTTGGCGTTCTTGCTCTCTTCGGTGCATACGCCACTCTTGAGCAAATCACTCCGTAAGAAGCGGTCGTTCGAGATCTCAACGTCGTCGATGGGCGCGAAAAGGCTGCCATCCACCAGTAGCTTCACGCTTTCATCCAATACTTGGAACGCGGTCTCAAGCAGGAAGCACAGCCAGTGCTGCCTGACAGTCTTCTTCTTCTCCAGCAATTCACCGGTAGCGGTGAACCTGTACCCCCAGTCCGTGTTGGAGCTATCGGTGTGGAACAGCACGAAGCAGTGGTCGCTGTCGATGATGAGCGGCGGATTTCCTTCGAGACCCGGCCAGTTATGCTCCGCGTCACGGCCTGAATACATTTGGTGTCCGTAAAACCCGCTCTGCGCGTTATCCTTGAAAAACGTGAGGTAGTCGTAGTTGTTCTCCGTTCGAGTCTTCGGATCAAACGTGATCACCATGCGAATCGCACCAGGCACGCGCAGCTCCGATACGATGTCGAGGTTATTCCCGTACTCGTGTTCCGACTCCATTGTCTCAGCGATGGTGGTCATCGTCACCCCTTCAACGAGGACTTCTCGCTGGGCCGGATCAACCTGAGATACGAGGTCATCGAGGCCCTTTACGAGCTTCTTGAGCCTTGGCGCCTGACTTCTCACGAGTGTGAGGAGCCTGGATTCTGACGCCAGCTCTCGTGGAGCATCGTCAGTGTCACTTGTCTTCTTTAGCGCAGTCTTCTTCAATGCGTCATCCAATGACAGCAGAACGTCTCGTTGCCGAAGCAAGTGCGCGCCAAACGACAGCACGACGGGCGCCAAGACCCCGACAAATCCCGTTCTTAACGCATGCTCGACGCTCGGCCACCCGACAAATCGCTCATGATTGCTGACAAGGGACGACACTTCGTCCACGATACCGCAGCAGGCGTTGCACACGGCCTCATACACCGATAGCGCGACCTGGAGCGCATTACCAGAAGCAGTCGAGTCAATCGCCTCATTCACTGGCGTGGGCGAGAAGATGAGTTGAACGATGCTGTTCACAAGCGCAACCAGTGCTGCTGACGCCTCACGATCCGCGAAACTCTGCGTAGCTGACGATGCTGCTGCCTCCAGTCGATCGGTGCTGCCCGCTTGTCGAATCTGTCGCTTTTGAACCTCCACTGCAAAGTCGACGATCTTCAGAAACTGGTTGAGCGTCGCTTCATCCGTCGCCATCGAGCGGTAAAGCCCGTTCATCCTCGTGGAAACATGCAGCAGCAAGCGCGTCATGATCTCGAGCTCAGTGGACGACGCTCTTCCTTGCTCCCAGCTGCGCAGGTACCTGAGAATGTGAAAGAGGTGCTCGGAGACGTCTGCGTGGAAGATCCGCATCGATGTGGTGTACAGGTCGAGCGTCACAGACATCAACCGCGTTCGGTTCTCGTCGTCGACCTCCAGTAACGTGCCAGCCGCGCGAGAATCCTGTTGGCCATTTTCCTCGCCACTGCTAGCGTCGCCGGCGAGCTGGAGTGCGTTCTCAAGCGGCTCCGACAGCCCGTTTTCTAAAACCGCCAGAGCGATCCGCTTGCGCGCTCCGTCCTTTGACGCCAACAAGTGCTCGATGTTGGAATTCAGCATGCCAAAGCACGACTGAAGACAGTAGCAATCCACACGCGACGCCTTGCCCGCCTTGAACAGCTGCGAATACTTCAGCGACAGATTCAAAAGGCTCTGCAAACTGTCCGGCTCCAGGTCAGCGACAAACGGGATCACATGCGGCCGACCCGCATCCTTGTTACTTGATGAAGCGCTCGCGTTGGCAGCTCTGTCTCGCGCGGAGCTCGCTTCCACATTAGCGTACAGCCCACCGAGGACAAGAAGGCTCGCTAGCTCTGCTTGTCTTGGTGCCTCAGTGGTACCGGAGTCAATTAAAGTCGACGAAGCACCAAGCTCCTTCACCAGTCGATCGGCCGGAACGCTTCGCTCGTTCATGCAGATGCGGTGCCCTGTGTTTTGGTAGGACATGAACCCATTCTTCGTCTCGTTGAACAACCAGATTAGGTTGTTTCGCCCGTCGAAGCACACAGCTGTCGTTGGGAGATGGCGCTCGAAACAGCACTCGATCTCCGACGTCTTCGTGACTTGCTGAGTGGACCGATTCACAGTGCTCGCTTTTGCGCTCTCGACGTTCTCGAACTGACCGTTCTGGGCGTTAAACAGAGCGCAATGGGTCTTCACCGTGGACTTTGACGAAAACGAATTGGCATCCGGCACCTCGGGAACGATCATGCAGATCGACTCCCCATTGGTGTAGAACGCGGGCATCACCCACTCTGCTGTGTCCGCGTCGCCGTTCTGATTCTCCCGAACGGCACCCTTGACCACCGAGCACTGCATGCGCGAAAGATCCAACACGAAGTGTCGAACCAGCTCGAATGTTCTTGTACCCACTCCGTCGAGCTTTGGAGCAAACACTTGAACACGATAAGCGTCTTCAAGTGAAGAAATTTCGTACAGGAACTTGCCTTCGGTGACGAACGTGGACAGCTCTCCTGGGGACAAAGAGCGACCGTGTGCGCCCACACGAACCACAGCATCAGCAGACAAGTCTTCCTCATCGATGCGAAGTAACTGCGGCATCGATAGCTTCCGAGTGGCGAGAGCTTCGTCCTCTTCGGGCTCCGAAAGCAGCAAGTGGAGATAGAGCGAGTCACCGCAGACCACAAGACTTGAGAAGTGCGGCTTGGCCGCGAAGCTTTCCAGCCACTTGATTCGCTCCCCAACGCAGAGCGACTGCGAGCCAATGCGCTTGGAGCCGAATTCGTAAATGGCGACTACCTCCTTCGCGTCTGACGACGAGATCCCAGATGCGGACAACAACGAGTCTAGCAGCTCTGACGACAGTTTTGGTTCAGCAGTCTCGGTACTTGCATCTTCACGCGGGGCACCCTTTACCGAGTCTCGTAGAACTGCAAGCGATGCTGCACTCAGCACGTGGAAGTCGCCGTAGAACGCATACAGGATATGCACGCCGTCACCAGCCGATGACACGCCACCTACACTGTCACCAATATCGGCGATGCATGAAGCCAGGTCGAATCGGTCGGTGGCTTCAAAGACGACGAAGTCCTCACGACCGCAGACGCTAACACCAACGAGAAGCTTTGCACACGAACTCGAGGCAGCCGACGCGTTTCCGTTCTGCAGGTGGTTCGCGACAATGTCGTGAACGATTCTCTGGTCACTGCCATTCACACGACCTACTTCGTCCCGGATAGCACCAGCGACGTCCATGTCCACCTTGTTCAGGCCATAAATCAGCGCACGGTATGCGGGAGAAGACGAGTGCAGCACGTCAATAAACCGAGCCACCGGCGCTTCTGCGTACACTTTACCAGCAACAGTAAAGTTGAGCCCTGTCCCAACCTTCGAGAGGCCGTTGGAGGCGCTCCACGTGTAAACGTAGCTCCCGTCCGCTGCGACGCAACTTGGGAACTCGCCCATCCCTTCGTCCACTGAAGCCTTGTCCTCCTTCGGCATCGCTTTAACGGGGACCTGGTTCACTAGCGTGCCATCTTCAAGCGTACCGATGCCGAAATGCAGTCGATACTGCAGAAGCCGCTCGATGAACGCGTTCGCCCACGTGTAAAACGCGCGCTTCTGTTGCTGAGCCGCACTGTCAGTCTCGTTTGCACTGCGCTGTGGCGAGACAATGCCCTCGACGAACTCGAGGAGGAAGCCAATGCGGCCGCTCGTCACCCCAAACGCGAGCAACATCAGCAGCAAAACGTGCCGCTGCGACTCCACAAGAGGCGCATCCGCTGTTTCCGACGTCTTCAGGAAGTCCTGGTAGAATGCGCGAACATCCTTCAACAGCGTCTCTTCGGGAGATTGCGGGGCAATCTCGTGCAGAGCATACGGCGCGAAGTCTAAGACCGTTTGCACGATGGCCAGCGCCCCCTTCTCAAACAAGCGCGGACTCATGACACGGAACTCACGCAGCATCTCGAGCTGCAGTCGGAAGGAGCCCATCGAGAACATGCTCAGCGGCGGCGCGCCCTGGCCTGACAGTAGTATACCGCCATTCATCCCTCCCGGCGCAGGCATCATCGGCAGCAGCAGCGATGGTTCTGGTGCTGGAGTTGCAGCGGCATCTAGAGTCGTATCTGGTGTTGGCGCCTCTTCCTCTGCAGCGTCAACGCCGCCAGACGCTTCAACATGCGCAGCCAGCTGCGCAAAGAAGTTGCGCACGAGCTCCGCGCGCTGCACCCGTAGCGTTTCGTCGGCGATCGACACGTGCGAGTCTCGCGACAGCGGGTTCCCCTTCATCCCCTCCAGCGCACTGGCCGCGTTCTCGCGGTCCAGGTACGACGAGGACTGCTCCGACGGCGGCGACTGCGCCGTGGGCGACTTGGGCGACGAGTCGGCAGTGGCGTCCGTACCGCTGTTAGTCGCGGCCGGGTCCGCGCCGTCGGCCCGCACCGCGCGCGTGAAGAGCTTGGTGCGCGCCAGGTCGGCGGCCTGCTGAATCTCGTCCAGCGGCGCCTCGTCCAGCCCCGAGGCGGTCACCTCGTTCTCCTTGGCCTCGAGCGCCTTGGCGGCGGCCGCGCTCAGCTTGCCCGCCGCCACGAGCTCCTGGATCTTGTCCGACACGTAGCCCTGGTCGCTCAGCAGCGTGAACGGCACGCCCTCGCGCCACGCGCGGGTCAGGACACGCGCGTCCAGCGGCTCGGCCACCGGCCCGCCGTCTTTGGAGGCCTGCGCGCCCATTGCAGTTCAATACCAAAGTTGTCGACCGCCCGCGTGTGCCTTGCTTTGCTCGTCTGGTGATCGACGGACGGCTGATCCACGCGCTGGGTCTCTCTTTTTTGGTTATGTGTGACTTGGATCGGGGAGAAGCGCATCGGGCGGGTTTCAACCCAAAGTTGAAAGTCATCCCCCCTTTTTCTGGTTCAACTGACTTGAGGGTGCAAAAATGCAGTCTGGGGCGCTTTAGACTGCAGTGTGGAGCGGATTAGATCTGATGTAGCCCGCTCCAGGCTGTGATATGTACAGTAAAACAGGGAGGGTGAATCAGTGTGGGCCGCTCCAGAGAGTAGCATACTGAAGCCCAAATGTTTCATTGATCGGACCAGAAGTAACTACAAATGTGGAGTGCGCCACACTGAAAGGGCGTAGACTGCTTCACCCTTGAAGCTGCCAGCATTACCCTGGATGATGCAGAGCGACGCTCTGGGCGACGCGCTCGTGTCGGTGGACGCGGCGTGGCTGTGCGCGGCGGAGCGGGATGTGGAGAGCGAGGAGGAGGTGTGGCTGCGAGTTCGGGCGCGGGTGCGCAAGCGCCAGATCCCGGGCAAGTACGAGCGCGAGACGGATGCCATGCAGTTGGACAGCGAGCTGGACGAGCAGCGGCTCGCGTGGCGCAGGAAGGTCGCGCTGCGATGGGATCGGCAGCGTGCGGCGTTCGATGACGGCGTGCGTCTGCCGTTCCTGGATCAACTCACCGGAGGTGGCAGGAAGAATAACAATAACAACAACGCCCGCGGCGACTCGCCGAGTCCGAGCAAAAGTATGCGAACGAGCGTCTACGCGTCGAAGAACCGCCGCCTGGCCGCGCTCGTGATGGACAAGAAGCTGCCTGAACGCGCTCGCAAGTGCGTCGCCTGTGTGAATCATGGAGACGGTTGCGTACGTGAGTGCCGGTGATGGTACTTAGTAACGCTGTGGTGACATGTGATAGGAAGAAGCAGCGACCGCGCATCGTCGACGACATGCTCTCGCTCGAGAAACGCTACATCAAGGTGTTAAAAACCTACGTTGATACACCATGAGCAATACAGCTAACTGACCTGGCTGAATGTATTAGGGCGCGCGAAGGATCCAGAAGTGGTGGAAGGCGTACTTCCGGCGCTCGACATGGCGCCTTTTCCTCCGAAAGACCAAGGCCGCAGTCCAGATCCAGCGCGTCGCTAGGGGGTGGCTAGCCCGCCGGTGGCTTTGTGTGTGGCACGACGAGCGCACGCTGCTAGTGACAAAGATTCAAGCAACATTTCGAGGGTTTTACCTGCGAAAGCGCGTGCTGGTCACCTGGATGCAGTGGGAATATGTCAACGCCGCAACGATCCAGTCGGTTATGCGCATGTATTTATCGAGGAAGCATTGCATCCATCGACACCGCATGGTTGCTGCCATTCGCATCCAGGCCTTCTGGCGAGGCCGCAGTTCGAGGAAGAGGTCCGATCTCGTGTGGCTTGCCGCGAAGGCCGTGAATTTGCAGCGGCTCATCCGCGGCGTCCTCGCTCGAAAGCGGGCTCGCAAGTTGAAGGCCGCGTACCGCAAGGCCGCGACACAGATCCAGCGCATGCTTCGAGGAATTGTAGCCCGGGAAAGGGTCGCTGCAATGCTGCTAGAACGTGAAACAAGCAACCGCTTGGAGTGCATGGCCGTACTCGACGCTGAGGTCGAGTGGCATCAGATCCAAAGGGACAAGCTGCAAGCACGTCTTGGCCGGCTGCAGCTGGAGCAAGAGTAAGTTTTATGACCGGCTCGCTGCAGATTGTGCTTTTGCATGCTGACACCATCTCTACGTTGCAGGGTAAGCTTGCTGGAAGACGAGTATTATCGCGAACACGAGCGAATCGCCGATGTAAGTGGTCTTCCTTCCACTGGCTGTGCTCTAAACATCATAGAGGAGCTCAGTGCCTGAGTGCCTGGCAACGCTTGCAGATGGAGAGCATCTATCTGGACATGAAGACACAGCGAATGCGCGTGTCTCCGCGGGCGATCGAGCACGGCTGGGTGGAAGAAATGGAGCAGAAGATAAAGGTCCAGCGGCGACAAATCACGCGGGCAAAGATGGCGCTGCTCTTCGAGCTCGGCTTGAAGATCAGAAGCAAGGAAGCGCTCCTGCTACAGTTTCGAGAGCGAATCGCGTTTTATGAGGAGCGACGACAAAAGGTACGAGTTGAGTCGTCTTGCCGACGCCATCGTGAACACTCGGGACTCTAACAACGAACGACTGGGCTCTAACGGCAGTTCGAAATCTGGCGAGAAGAGGAGTTTCTCGACTATTGGGAGGTAAGTCATGGGGTTCGTTTTCGATCTGGCGCCGTGTAAAGCCCTTTTTTAACGAAGTCTACGCGTATTCTTCTCGCTAGCGAGAGTGCTACTACAGACACAAGCAGAAGCTCGCAGAGAAGCGGCAGCGTACTGCAGCGCAGCGGCGGCGTTGGCGCGTCCAATTCTACCACACTAGCGGCAAAATCGATACGCGATGGCTCGGTAATCGTTGGAACGACCAAGTCCTGGAGGAAGCCAAGTCGAAGCAAGTCTTCTGCATCGGCTCGGTGGATGTGCTCGCTGGAGTTCACCAGAAGTGGAGGAAACAGTTGGCGATGCTCGACCCGAGCAGTCGTCACGACGCGGCCGTGAAAGAAGACCCTGAAGAAGAACGCACAAGAGCAGAGATTGAAGCGCTCACGGAGGAGATTGCAGCTCTCACAGCGAACGCGCAGATCGAACAGACCAAGGCGATCTTTGACCCCCTGCTTGAGGACTTTGAGCGAGCTTTCATCGACGTTCAGTCCAAACAGCGAGTCAATGAGGAAAACGCCTTACGCATTCGACAGCAGAAGGTCAAGACGGCAGATCAGCATGACGACATCAGCAAACCGCATTTGCATTCCGAAGGAGACGATGCTCTTAACGAAACACGCAGCGTCGACCGTAACCAGAAGAAGCGCCAGCTCGTGTTGGCGGCCAAGATCCCATGGCATCTCCTCGACCATATTGCCGCTGAAAGACACAAGTTGGCCGAGGAGAAGGCATTGTTTGAAACGTGGGGGAAAATCAGCACGAGGGCACGAAGCGAGTTGTGAAAGGAGATTCCAAAGCAGGAGGGTTAAGCGATCACTTAAGTGCGCCGACGTGCGTTCTACGCGCTGGACGCCGTTGTTGCTGTGCCTTCGGATTGTTGAGTCGCGATTGCCTTTGACACGTCAACCATGCCGTATCCAAACGCGTTGTTGGGCACTGCTAGCGAGCCGCCAGTCGATGCAGCACTCAAGCACGAGGCGTTTTGGGCGGCCGTCACTCCAACCGCTGGAACTGCTGCTTGTTGTAGTAGCTGCACCATGCTAGCGACTGATCTCGCTGGGAACGCCCCCGCCAAGAGCGCGATGGCTCCCGAGACGTGAGGCACAGCCACGCTCGTCCCTGAAAGCAACACCAGTGAACTGTCCGAGTCGTATCCAGCTGATACGACCATTTCTCCTGGTGCGACAACGTCTGGCTTGACGTTGCCGCTCAGCCCCGGACCACGCGCGCTGAACGCCGATAGGTGGTCGCTGTAGTCGGTCGAACCGACCGTGATACTCGTCGTAGAGGCGTCAGCGGGAGCGCTGACGGTTGCACAGCTTGGCCCTGCGTTCCCTGCCGAGAAGACTGGGACTATTCCCGCAGCTACCCACACGTCAATCGTGGACTGGAAGGTCGTAGTGCCGCGGTCTAGGTTCCATGAATTGTTGATGACATGGGGACGAGCGGAGCATTTCCTTGTGACTTGTGAGGTCACAGCATCCGAAGCATTCGTCGTAGAACTGGGGCTGGTGGACGGACACGTCAAGAACTGCGCGCATACCAGCAGATCTCCTTCTCTGCAGTCGTTAGCCGCATCACAGGCTCGACAAGCCATCCATTCCGCTCCAGGGGCGACGCCGATGCCGCTGCCACCCGCCAGTACACTCATAACACCAGTTCCGTGGCCTGACGAGTCCTGAGGAGTCGATGCGCCATCGAGCGAGTCGAACCAGCCGAGATCGCCCAGGAAATTGCCTTGGAGCATGGAATGTGTGAGCCTCACGCCACTGTCGACGATGGCAACGCGAGTGCCGTTGCCGAACCAGCCTTGCTGCCATGCGTCTATTGCGTGGATACGCTCGACACCCCACTCTCCCACGAGCTCCTGACCTAGTCGTCGTCGTCGTCGATGCTGCTGACGGGCATCAAGTTCACCATTACTGTTGCTTCTGCTGCTGCTGTCATCGTCAGTGAGGTATGGTACGGACGCCGTAATAGGGATGTGGGCGACAGCTTCCTCTCGGATCGACCCGACGCTTGAAAGCGACGCGAGCTTGTATATGAGGTCTCGCGTTGCATCCCGGACGACAATCTCATTGGAGATCCACAAACTGATTGCCGCCGAGTACGCCGGTTCTGACTCGCTGGTTGACGACGATCCGCTTATTGACTGCGACGCGAGGAGCTCCATTACCTGCTCGTGCTGATCCTTCGCGCGCGCCTCCAGCTCGCTCACCATCGTCTCCACAGACTCGTCACTTACAACGACCGAGTTGTCTGTGGTAGTAGCCGTGATACTCTCGTCGAAGCCGCTCTCGCAGTCTTTGGGCTTTGAAGTTCGCCCGAGTCGGCGGTGGCTCGCGCTCAGTAGTCCCGACGGCCGCTCGTCTCTCATCGAAATCACGACACTGGCGAGGCCACTCGTCTGCAGACGTCGGTGTACATCAAAATGGACGATATCGGCGCCTGCCCCAGCGATGATGGCTGCTGCGTTCGAATAGCAGGGAACGCAGGCTGTCGCCATGAGCGCCACTGAGACTGAAGGGACGAGAGGGAGGCGCATGACGATGGAGCTGCTGGTGTGCGCGTCGCCTTGAGATGCAAGTGCTTGCACCAAATGCGAACGTTGCGACCGATTGGAGTGTGACGGCGACTGGAATCGTTCGGACGCAATCGGCGACGTGTCCGTACGTTTGCGTGTCATTCACAGTGGTATGATTCTCGATATGTCCCCGTCTTTGACCGTCTAATCAGATCACGCACCGAGAAGTAATGCTTGACCATGCTCCTTCGATAGGCTCATGTTCCAGCAGTCAGCACTCCGTCGGATTCGCACGCTGCTCTGCGCGAAGGAAGGTAACACGCAGTCGTGTGCTTTGTGGACTGCGTCCCTTCTTCCGCTCTAAGCTCCTCGTCGACCGCTCATTCATGAGCTGCCTTCTACTTGATTGTTACTCCCACTGCCAGTCCGTTGCGTTGCTGGGCCAATTGCTTCTCCAGCGACGCTATCCGCTCCTGGAGCCCTTGAATGAGTTGCGCTTCTTGGTACCGACACGCCTGTATCGCGTTCAGCGCCATCAACGTGCCCTGCGGAAGCTGCCAGGTCAAGCACCGTTCCGTGTTTTGAGGAAACACGTTGATTCCTGCTGCCGGTTCCTCATCGAGAGGCTGCCCCGACCAGCGGAGGAACATGGCGTCCCACAGCGTCACGCGCTTGAGTAGACCGGTGAGCGGTGGGTTGAGAGTCTGGTTCGGGACGAACGTCGGCTCGGATAGCTGCTCTTTGAACCCGTTGATCCATGTCCACACGGACGGGGTGCGTTCGGCTAAGTTGACCTCCTGTCGGTGCTTCTTGCAGTCGAAGAGGAAGGTGCCAAATCGACAAGAGTACAGCGCATCCGACAGCATCAACAGCAACCCCTCGTTGAACCTGGGTAAGTTTCACGCTCACATGGGTAAACAACACCAAAGACCGCAAGATGCCGACTAGAAACAAGCGCACACGTACTCGAAGGAGCTGGGGTAGATGTGCACCAGTTGGTACACGCAGTCGAGGAACTGGATGAAGATCGGCGACTCCTGCGTGTCCGCCTTCTCGCCGTGTGAGTGTCGCAGCTGGAACGGGTGGCCGAACGACAGCCATTCCTTCTCGATCAGCACTTGGAAGCCCTTCCACGTGCGAAAGTAAGGGTCCAGAAAGAGCTGCGCGATCGCGGAGATCTGCGTGGTGCGGTCCCACCCATGACTGCAATGAATAAGCACCGACTCGCCGTTGCGGATCAGCGTCGCGACATGCAGGCTGGCTTTCAAAAGCTGCCGGACGAACACCAGCCACTTGGTGTCCTCGATGTTCCCGAGCCACTGTAGGTTATCGCACGTTGCTGAAGAGCAGAGCATCCGCAGCTTCTTGATGCTGCCGCAATCGAGGCACCAAGCCGTCAGCTCCATGATTCACTGCATAAAACAAGGAAGGTCGCCGCCGCACCTATCGCGCATCGAGTGGATGTTGGGGACGTTCATGAAGGAGATGGAGCAGCTCGTATAGTTGACCGAGCTCTCGACGCCGTAGCCCTTTGTGCGGTTCGCCTATTGTCGTGCGCAACAACAGCAACACTCGTGTAAGTACACAGCATGAGCAATGGATGACAAGAGAATCGAATAGCAAAGCTGCTGTACCAGGGCGCTGGACATGGGGCGGCAGTCGATGATGTGGAGGAAATCCCGCAACAAACTTGATGCAGCAATTGCCGCCACGAGACTCTCGTCGGCAGGAGAGGTAGCTTTGGACATACCAATCTACATAAATACGGTCAGACACACCCCGAACGCGGTTCCCAAACTCGCGGGATACAAATTGCACGACCTTTGGCTGGCTGGAGCGGCAGATCACAGCCCCGTTAGCTTTGTTGAACCAGCAAAGGCACGGGATCCGGCCGATAGAGCGAAAGTTCATCGCGTCCAAGAGCACCTACACCACTCGTTGTCAGTGCTGCGCGCGTCGATTCCGCTACTGCATCTCTGTATCCAGTGCACAGTTGCCACTGTGACCAGCTCAGTTGTGGTCGAGCCAACCAAACTCACCTCGTCGTCGATGCCGGACGGCACCACGAGCAGACCCGGATACGTCTCGATGGCGCGGAAGCCCTCGTTGCAGTATGAAACGCGCCACTTGCCGTTCTCGAACACGCCCTCGCGCTCCCACTCGCACTGTGCGTCGTACACGTCCCAGTCCAAGCTGCACGGCAGCAGCGGCTGTTCTGCGACCACGTCCTCCGACAGTCTGTTCAAAGTCACGAGAGCAAAGGAGCAAGCGTAAGCAACATACATGGCCAAGCACAGCAATGCAAACTGGCAGATCCCGACGAGACGCGGCACCGGTGGTAGAAGGCGAATAAATAGTCGATCTTGTCGGGAAACACGTAGGTCGTCAGCACCGTGAAGATCTGCGCGCAGTCACACAAGCATGAGGGTTAGACCGCTCCGATCATGCCGGCAGCGACCACCTCTGTCCAGCTCCGACCTTGGTGATCTCGTCCGCGTCGAAGCGGAAGCTGAGCTGGCGCAGGTCTTTGGTCAGCAGCTCGATGACGGCGCCCTTCTTCTTGACGGACGCGATGCAGCCCAGCGGCACGAGGAAGAAGCTCGCGACCTCGGCGTCGTTGCGGTCCAGCAGGTGCCGTCGCGTGCGCGCAAAGTCGCGCGGGTCGGGCTCGAACTGGAAGCGGAACGTGGTCATGAGCACCTTGCCCGAGCAGACGGCGGGCGCCGCGTCCCGCTTGGGCGCGCCCTCGTCCAGGAACTCGCTCGAGATGGCGGCCAGCACGTCCTTCTCGCCGATCAGCCGGCTCGGCCGCTCGCACTCGTCGCCGTCCGCCATGATGGACGCGGACTGGATAATGCGACGTGGTGGGTATGAAAAAAAAGGGGGGGGAGCGTCGAATTTGTGTCCGGGAGGTTTAGTCGCACACTGGAACTTTTCTTTTCAAGAGTATACATATGCTGAACCGTGCGTCGTTTTGAGAGTCAAAATGAATCGGACACATCTTTGGGAATGTAGCTACTCAGTGGGCACAGTATCGAAGGATACTTCCTTCGGCTCGATCAACGCCAGTTCGACGCGAGACCAACAATTGCAATGCACGGCTTGCGTCCTTGCTCCATGGTTGATGGTTCTCACTCTACGTTTTTAAGCGTTTACAAATAATAATAACACTCCGAGAGACGGCGTCCAGCTACTGTACCAATTGCACGGGCGCCGTCGGCTCACGTCTTGTGCCTCAACAGGTCTGCGATCTCGTGCAGGACGGCCATTTGCTTGGCGTGCTGCTGCCGCCGCTCCTGTCGGTCTTGCTCGTGCATCGCCTGAAGCTGCTCACATAGAAACCGCGCCGTGTTTGCGTCAAGAGGAGCTGCGGCACTGGCTGCGTCGAGTTCGGGCTGCATTCTTCGCCTCTTGACAGCCGGCTCCGCGTTACCTTCGGGCGGATTTGTAGTGGCAGGTACAGCGTTGGCAGGTAGATGCGTGTTGACCGGGGTCTCATTTAGCCGAATACCGTTTCCAATGATGTTTGGTGGACTTCCATTCACTCGGGTTGTGCCAGGCGCAGTGGGCGCTTCAGGTACGATGGTGTACTCGGCTGGTTGTCTGGGAACTTGGGCGGAGACAACTGGAGCGGTAGGAAACTGCGGCTCGGCATTCGTCTCGACCATCTGATCTTCGCCTGTTGGCATCGAAAGCTGCGGGTTCATGTCCATTTCCGCAGCGGACGGATCGGGCGGCTCGTCTTCGTCGGGCTCAAAACTGGAGCGCGACATGACCTGCTCGATCTCGTCGTAGACCTCCCGGGAAAGGTTGGGCACGCGGACTTTGTGGCGCGCTCGCATCTCGCGGCGCTCTTTCTTCGTCAGGTCGAACCATGCCGGCTTGTTCTCTCCAGCCTCGCGCTGCGTCTCGTACGTGCGCACGAAGCGGTACATCTCGCGCATAGAGTGCATCTTGTCGTCGACGGCTTTGCGCGACCGGTTCGAGAAACCCACCGACGTCATGAAGGCGTTGTACACGTGGTGGCTCAGCATCGCGCCGCGCAGCTCGGGGTGCTGCTGGTGCACCGCGTTCCACGCCCTGGCGAGCTCCAGCGTCACGTCATCACTCCAGTTGCGCTTGGCGTCGACCACGTCCGGGATGTTGCCAGGCGAAGGGGCCACTGGGGCGGCGCTGTTGTTGGCCATGGGATTGGTTGGCGACGCGCTCGCAGGAACAGCGGCATCGTCCGAGTCATTCGATGGGATTGGGCTGGGATTCAGTACGCTGTCGAGGACGCGGAAGACGTCGAGAGAGATGTTGGGCGTGCGCACTCGGTGCAGCGAGCTACAGTCGGCAGGCGAACAACAGCAAGCACAGCGTGAGTCAGTCAGAACGCCATGGGAGTGGATCACGAGCATTAACAGCCCCTTACCGGACGGCGCGGCGCTCCTGCTTGGTCAGCTCGAACCACGTGGGCACGCTCTTGCGGTAGCCGAGCTTGAAATTGCCGTTCATCTTCATAATGAAGTGGTACATCTGCTTCATCGAGTACAACTTGTCGTCCACGGCCTTGCGCGATCGGTTGGAGCAGTCAACGCCCTTCTTGAACTCGTCGTACACGAGCTGCATGAGCCCCAGGCGGCTCATCTCGGGGTTCTCCTGCACCACGCGCTTGTAGATCTTGGCGAGCTCCAGCAGCACCTCGGGGCTCCAGTTGCGCCGGCTGTCCGTCACCGACTCGTCCGGGTCGCCGTCGCCGTCGAGCCCTCCACCGCCACCACCAGACGGCGACAGCGGTTCCGCACCTCCCAGGGAGCCAACGCCGCCGGAATCGTGCTGGTTCCCGAGCGCCGAGCCGCTGGGAGCGACGCCGCTGGGAGCGACGCCGCCGTCCGTAGCGCCAGGCACCGGCACAGCCATATCGTCCATGCCAAACGCACTTGCTACCGGCGGGAAGAGAAATCCTAGAAAATAAAGTGTTCCAGACTTCCAGACTTCCAGACTTCCAGGAGGTCAAACTCCCTCTGGACCTCCTGGAACCAAGCACGTATCTATGTGAATATCACGGAAATGGTTACTGTAAATTTCAATATTACAAACACATTAACTGGACTGGAACTTTTTGATGCTTGAACCTATTTTGGGGATATGGCTACACTGGTGTTCTGGTCTCATGCATGCTTGTCACTCGATGGGGAGCCACTGGTGATCCTGCCTTCTACTACGTAGACGTAGGACGGAGCAGCGATGGCGACCGACGGTGACGATGAATACGGCGACGAGTGGGAGGCGGAGCAGGCGGAAGACGCGGGCGATGAAGTCCTGGGCGCTGGAAGTGGAGGGGTTCACCCGCTCGAGCCGCTTGGAAAGCCCAAAGGGCACACTGGCGCGAGCCCAACCTTCGCTTTACAAGAGATGAAGCATCCGCTGGGTCTATTGGGCCGAGAAGAAGACAACCGGAAAGCGAGGGCGACCACAAAGATGACAAGTTCTTCGGCGACCGGCTCTGAAGACGACGCTGCTCTTCTTGCGGACCAGATCAATAACGAAGAGCTGGAGCTTCCGAGGTCGCTGGACCATTCACAAGTCTTGGTAGAGATATCTTCAGCTACGAAGCACACTCAACACTACAAGAGTACCAAGCTGATACCGCCTCCGCCACCGATTTCAGCCCAACGTGAGCCTTCATCCGCACGTGAGAGCGACAAGGTGAGCAGCGCCGCGCTGTACGCGCAGGTGGCGGCAATTCGAATCACTGAGTATCGAGAAATGGCGCGACGAAAGGAGCAAACGATGCGAAGAGAGGAGGCCGAGCTGGCGCAGCGCCGCAGATATGTCCGGCGGTCGAACAAGCCCATTTACGAATCGTACGGGGTTGCCAATCTCACACCCCAGGAGCGACTCTGCTTGACTGTACGGGCGCTCAAGAAGCAGGCGAAGCAGAGCGAGCGCGCTGCGGACGAACAGAAGAACCGCTGGTACAACAAGCAAGCAGTTCGTCGAGGTGCGGCCTCGGAACACGCGCAGCAACTGTCCAGCAAAGAACGAGGCGCCCGGCGTAAGCAGGAGCGGCTTGCGCGAGACGCGATAGCTCGTATTCGATCGAATCAGGAGCATCTCAAGCAGGAGTCGAAAACTCGCGTCGCAAAGAACACGTGCGAGTATGTTCGGGGCTCGTATTTGCTTCAAGCGCCGCCCAGCAACACACGTGCTACTGTACGACCCAAGACGGACAGCAGTCGCGACGCAACTGCATTCGACACGGCAAACGAATAGACCAAAACTTGCCACGCTTACCACAAGCTAGAGTTGCTAGCTACCAGACGGCTTGGGCTTCTTCTTAAGCGCGCCCTCGAGTGCTTCCATGTTGGCTGGTCCTCCCCAGAGCGTCTTGAAAACGTCGTGCTCGAACGACAGGACTTCATCCAGACTCACATCGTCCGCATTGTTGATCACTCGTTTGGCTCCATGCGACACAGCTACAGCGGTACGAGCGAAAACATGAGCGCCAGGATACAATGAGATAATCTACCGCGATCATGTCATGAACAAACCTGGGGCGATGCCGTCAAACGGGGTAAGGAACGAGCAGACGGCCGGAACGGAACTCGCCTCTTTGGCGTCAAAGACTTCGTCTACGAGCTGCAGTGCCAGCGCACGCGAAGAAGGCAGCTTCTCTGCGGTGCACAGCAATCTGAGCGCATGCTGACGCCCCACGATCTTGTACAATCGCGCGCCGCCGCCCCACCCGGGCGAGACGCCCATCCGCGCCTGTACAAACTGAATGACAGCGTTGGAGCTCATCAATCGAAAGTCGCAGGCCGTCGCCAGCTCCGCGCCGCCTCCAAACGCACCGCCTTCGATACACGCGACGCTGACCAGAGGCAAGCGACGGAAGCGCGTGAGCGTGTCCACCATCAGCGCGCCCATCGCTGCGCCCGCCTCGCGAGAGCTGAGCGCCTGCTTGGCGACGCGCAGGTCCGCACCGGCGCAGAACCAGCCTTCCGTCCCGATCAGTACCACGGCGTTCAGCCTGCGATGGACGTCCTCGGCCTCCAGTACGGAGACAATGTCCGCCAGCTCGGCCATCATCTTGCCGCTCAGCGCATTCCGCGCTGAGGGGTTGTGGATCTCGATCACCGCCGTCTTCTTGAGCTCTCGGTACCCCAACGGGAGCGCACTAGCCGGCACTTCCTCGATCCCGTGCTTGCCAGAAGGCGACGGAGAGAAGGGCAGGTGCAGCAGCACGTGCTGGTCGTGCTTGCCCAGTCGGCGTAGCGTCTCGCGACTCCGCTCCACTATCTCGTCGCGGCTGTGGTCCAGCTCGTTCACGAACGCGAAGAGCGATCGCAACTGCTGCCCGCGGGGCGACAGCAGCGCGCTCACATTGCGGGCGGCGCACAAGCAAGCCAGCATTGCGGCAGGCGCGCGGTGCTTGTCGAGTGATCTGGAGTGTTGGGGAGCTCGGCTCGTGCCTGCTTGAATCTGTTTGGACCGCACGTCTTTGTGAACGCGGTGGACGCCGTCCGCTCGTACGCTGGTGAATCCGCTCCCTATGTACCAATCATATCGCATTTTGTGATCAAGTGTACCAATCAGAAAGAAGAACGAGTGGATCCGCGCTTTGTATGACTTGTCAGAGCCATGGCGGATGACACTTGTCATGGTCGGTCATGCCCGACGAGAATGCAGCCTTTGCATTGCCATCGGATGGAGTATGCGCGTGGGCAGGATAACATTGCTATATAGCTGCGCTGTAGACGGGTTGGGTGAGTGCATGACCGTCTTGGAAGTGCATATAATAGAAACCAGCACAGAAGGCAACGCCTGGCCAACTTGGCTCACAAGTTCATTCAGACACAACAAGCCGATTCATCTGCAGCATGCTTGAAAGTGAAGACGGACATAAAAGTACACGCAACGTATCGTAGGACATCCTTGGACGTTGTGGCTCCCTGAGGATTGGTCACAGGTCAGCCGGCGTTGTGGAAGTAGACGGCGTCGCCACGGGTCCACAGCGAACGCTCACCCTCGACCTGGATGCCGATGGCCGCCACTGCGGCGGCGCCCGTGAAGAAGCTCACATACTCGAACGACTTGGCTCGGCTACCGGTAGCACGGAACAGCAGGTTCCACGCGATCCCGCCCAGGTTGCCGCCGACCCCGACAATTCCCGACGTGATGCCAGTGTACTTTGGGCAGACAAATGGCACGATGGCGAACGTCGTGCCCTCGACCGCGTGCGAGAAAAAGCCGAAGAGCACAAGGAAGAAGATGCTCCAGCCGAGCGTGCGCACCTGACTGTAGAAGTACAGCGTCACGGCCTGGCCGGCGAAGCACAGCATCTGCGCGACGATGCGGCCCTTCATGGACGTGCGATGGTTGAGCATGTCGGACAAATACCCGCCAGCCGCGCGCGAGAAGATGCACATGAGGCCGAAGAGAGACGAGATGAGGCCGGCTCGAGTCTGCGTGAGCAGGTGGCATCCAGTCGCCGACGTGTCTGGGGCGCAGTCCGACAGGGTGAAGTCATCGTAGTAGTACAAGCTCAGCACGTTCTGCACCTGGAGCTCGACGCCGAAGCTGCACTCGTACTGGAACGCGAGGATCCACGTCACGGGCTGCTTGATGACGACGCCAAAGCCGAAGATCATGTCGGAGCGAGCGCGCTCCGCCATCACGTGCCGGCGCTTGAGGTCCACGTAGTTCCTGTACGGGCTGTCCTCCAAGCGGAAGTACACGGCAACGCCAATGATGACCATGAGGATCGCCGGTAGAACGAACATAAGCCGCCAACCGACGCTGGCCGGGATCGCGTCGTCGTAGGTGGCGAGGTCGTAGAGGACAGGGATGAGGGGGTAAGCGATGCCTTCACCCGAGTTCCCCTACCCGGTGGTGATGGCGTCGGCACTGCCGACCACCTCTCGCGAGAACATGGCAGACGTCCAGTACGAGATGGCCACGAAGGAGGAGCACGAAGCCGATCACGAACCGAACGACCATCAAGTCCGTATAGCTGTTCGCCAGGCCTGCGCAGCCGACGGGAATCGCATCGACCAGGAGAATCAAAGTCTGGATGATGCGCGAGCCGTAGCGGGCGCACAACGGGCCGACGATCAGGCGGCCGAAGAAGGTGCTGACGAGCAACTCGACGTCCGAGTTGGACATCTGCTCGCTCATGAGGTTGAGCTGGTCTTGGCTCGTCGGCAGCATGGGCGGGATCGCGTACCAGCCGAAGAAGATGAGGCAGTAGGACAGCCACGCGAAGTGGAAAGCGCGCATGTGCGGCCGCGCGGCGCTGAAGATCTTGATCTCCCTCGCTCGGTCGTTCTGCGTCGGGTCCGTGTCGATGTGGAACGAGCTGCGCCGGTGCCGCACGAGGTTGCAGGACACCTGTTCTGGCGGCGCGACGCGAACCGCGACGCCCATTTCGCAGTAGCGCGCAGGCAGCTTCTCCTCCAGCACCACCACCGAATGGGTGAGCGGATGGAGCGGACGCTGTCTCGGGGCGTCCTGCTACCCGTTGGCCGAGAAGTTCGGGTCCAGTAGCTGGATCTGAGGCCGCTCGACCTCCCGAGTCACGTTGAAGTAATCCATGGTGAGGCGAGGTCGGGCACTACTCGTTTCCTTGGACCAAACAACGGACACTTGCGAGCCATGAGGAAGAAATGGAGTGCCAGACCCGCGGGGAGCGTGGCGAATGGTCACAGATCGATCAGCCGGCTACCCTCACCAGTCTCTTCCTGCTATCGCCGTCACGCCGAGAATGCGCTCGATCTTAAGTCAGACGGCGTCATCTTCTACACCAACGTGAAAGCCTTCGATAGTTCGGCGAGGACGCCCACTGTAGCCAGACAACCCAGAAGAGTTCCAGCAGAAGAAGACAGCCACGCATACATTAGCCAATATAAGGCACAAGTAGCGAGATTGTGTGACGGGGGGAGGGCCGAACTGAGTCAGGTCGATGGCTTAGCACCACATGCGCACCGTCCGAGAGCATAAACCAAAACTGAAGCAGCGACACTGTCTGGGTTGCAGGCACTGTAACTCGCTCGCCTCGTCCGCTGAATAAGTTACACTTGATTAAAGTATGCAGAACAGTTGAACAATTCGTCAACATCGTACGTGCTGGCGTACACTTCCTTGCAGCTGCAGTCTTTTCGTATTGGGGCATTCAACGTGTCTACTTCTTGGTGTCGAGCGTCTGGAGGAAGGTCTGGCGGATGAGGTCGTCGCCGTTCTTGCCGCTGATGACCATAGGCACGATCTGCGCGAGCTCCGTCTCGAGCTGCAGCCGCTTCTGCTGGTACTCGAAGCTGCGCTTGTCCGCCAGGAATGACGCCGAGTTGCCCTCGGCCTCGGCGTTCGCGAGGACCTTGGTCGCCTCGCGCTCCGCGGCCTTGATCACACCCTCGCGCTTGATCTTCGAGACCGACACGTACTGGTCGTACGTCTCCTTGATCGTAGCCAGCTCGACCGTAGGCGCGGCCTTGCGTTTGACTGTGGACGCGCTGGCGGTCGCCACCACGTCCGCCTTGAGCCCCTCCGCCTCCTTGATCTTGTTCTCGTGGGTGCTCTTGTGCTGCGCGACCGCGACTTGCGCCTTGGCGTCCGCGGTCGTGCGCATCTCGTCGCGGTGGATGATAGCACGCGCCTTGACGGCAAGGAGGTCCTGGATGGCGCGGTCGTTCTCCTTTTGCAGCGCCGTCAGCTTTTGCGTCTCCTCGTTGACCAGAATGCGTAGCCGGTTCTCGTGGTTCTTCTCCTGCTCCTCCATGCGCGTCTTGAACGCCGTCGTCTCTTCAAGAGTAGCCGAGAGCTTCTCGGGCAGATCGACGTTCGTCACCTTGACGTTATGGATGAACACGCCGTACGCCGTCAGCTTGGTGTTCAGGTCCTTCTTCATGCCCAGAGCGAACTCCTCGCGCAGATCGTGCACTTGGTCGTGGCGCACCGAGTGCACCAGGCCGCGGATGGCTTCCTCAGTGAGACTGTAGAGCAGCTCGTCGAACCGATGCGCGCCGAGTGTGTAGACGAACTTGACGGCGTCGTCCTCGGTGGGGCCGATCTGGAAGCTAATGGAGATGTCAATGTCCACCATGACGTTGTCTGCCGTTGGACAGAAGCGCACGGGGTTGGAGAACGAGACGGCCTGCTTGGTCACAATGTGCGAGATGCGATGCCAGCCCGCCCAGAAGATCTTGAGCCCTGGGTCCATGAGTCCGTCGTGCGCGTTCCACTTCTGCTTGAGTACCCACCTGCAGTGACTCAACGTGAGACGAAGGCGCTGATCAAGCGGAGTCGGTGAGTTGCGAGAGATCTACGTACACGCCCGACGGCACCTGCATGAAGAAACTGAACAAGGCGGGATAGGACGGGATGAGCACGAGCGGGATTCGTCCGTCCTGGGACTTCGCGTTGAAATAGCGCATCGCTGTCATGGCACCCGTCGTCGTCACGTTACAAGCTCCAACGCACGTTGATAAACGAAGAAAGCGCCATCATTACCGTCCATGGGCTTGGAGATGTCTTGCTGCACGAGGCGGTTGTACCGCACGGGTTTGAGAGGCGTCGACGACCCGGACGCTGGCATCGGAGCGGACATCATTTGCATCGCGGCGCTGGTTCCTGTCGAAGCTCACTGGCGTTGCGATTGGCGTCGTGAACCGCACGAAAGAAATCGAGTGAGGGAGCCAAGTGGGAAAACGGAGACTGGAGTTACCTCGCCGGGGACGTCTACGAATAGTATTGTCATCGATAAACGCCGGCTGTCCGTTTTGCTTTCTCCGCGAGAGACATTTGATGCGATGCAGCACGCTGCCACTTGACGGCTCGCTTCGTAAACGCTTTCGAGCAGAGAACTGGCCGCACGCGTTCGTTTCCAAGGCTATTGCTGTAGCGTTTGCATCCGTTGCGCTCTGAGGGGCTTGAGACGTCGGGAAACTGACGCACAACATCCCGAAAACCTCTTGTGCTTCGCCAAACCGGACCGCGTGGCTCACTAGAGGGAAAGATCAGGCCCGACGGCGTCGTTGCCAGTTCCAGATCAAGCTCCCAGGTGCATCTCAACCATCGAGACCATCAAGACGAGACATGGGCGGAGGACAGAGCTTCGAGACGCAGCTTCCCGAGGGCGGCAACCATCAGACGCGGCTGCTCTACTGCGAGACGTGGCGCGTTGACAGCGCCAACCGCATCTTCGGCGCGTGCTACAACGGCAACACGGTGGTGATCATCAACCCAGGCCGCAACCCCGTCAAGCCATACATCCGCGTGCCCGAGGGCATGTACGCGCTCGTGCAGAACCAGGGACGAGACCTCGACTATGAGAACGAGGGCGTCAAGAGCGTCGTGTGGCCCGCGGGCTTCCACTGGGCAAACCCGTTCACCAAGGTCTCCCACCTCGTGACCAAGCAGTACATCGTGTTCGAGACGCCCGTCAAGGGCTGCAAGACGGCTGACGACGTCACAGTGCGCATCGATATGTGCCTCATCTTCCGCATCATGGGCGATACGACCAAGGGCGAGGACCCCGAGCTCGTCCGGCGGTTTGTCTACGAGCTGGGGCCGAACGGCCTCGAGGTGCAGCTTCGAGCCGCGCAGGACGAGGCCGTCCGAGGTCTGGCACGCAGCGTAATGCACACCGAAGTGTACAAGCTCCGTGACGGCACCATGAAGGACGAGTTCAGCACTGGCGGGCTCGGAATGATCAACCGCGGCGTCAATGAGACGCCAGTCGAGCCGCTGCCAGGACAGGCAAAGGCCGATCCAGTGCTGGACGAGAATGGAACGCCGCTGCTGTCCGCGCCAGACAGCAAGCCGCTGTACTACGTGACGGAGGACATCAAGAAGAACCTGAACAAGCAGTTCAACACGTACGGCGTGCAGATCACAAGCGTGGCCATCACCAACGTGAAGCTTCCGGCCAACTTCCAGGAGCAGATGCAGAGCCGCACGACGCACCTGAGCGCCATCAAGGAGCAGAACATGAAGCAGATGAGCGACATGCAGCTGCTGCAGTACAAGGAAGAGATCGACACGACCAAGCTGGCGCGCAAGATGATGCTCAT
>JAADXW010000329.1:0-25265 GCA_023337975.1 Phytopythium ostracodes
AGCGCGAGGCGAACCGCGCGCGTATTGTATCGATCCGTGAGGCCCGCGCCTTGGCGGCAGCAGCTCGCTTCAACTGACTTTCCCCCAGTCGACGGACGCCCTCGCAAGTGGCGACCATGACGACCTGATGACGACGATGACGACTCGTCTGTAATGGACGAGAGATATTTATTTGTCTATTTAACGGAGTGCTCTCCACCGAATTATCTATTAGTGCAGCGCCAGTGCCATTATGCACGACCTTACGTAGCCCAATTGCATTGCATTGACCTTGAGATTAAAAGCAGACAAAGAGCTACAGTAGTCGTACTACACAATATTCCACGACATGACATGCAACCGCAGTCTTCACAAGTCGCCCAGTACTCTTACGAGCGCGAGCTCTTCCGCCATGGGCCGGGTCGAGGAGTCGTCGACCGGGCCTGATAATGTCCAAGAGGCGTGGGCAGCTTCTAGCGTCGAAAAGTCGCGCAAATCTTTGCGCGACCCATCATATCAACATTCTAGTCTCGCACCTTGAGCTAGAGTATAACAACATATTCCAACCCAGACAAGTGTGTGCTCTTCATCACACCGCCATCAACACCTCCAGCACCACCACTGCTCCTGACGTCGTGGACTCGTGCCAGCAAGCAGCCATGAGGTGAGCGTTCGTGTCGCTGCTCTTCTCTACCAGCGACTCGCCCTGACCTCTTTTGACAAATGCAGCGCGTTCGAGAGCCCGTACCTGGTCATGCCGGCCGAGGCGGAGCAGTTCGTGGACCGCCTGGGCGAGCAGCCCATGGACGCGATCGGCGCGTCGGCCGCGTGGGTGGCGTACCACCAGACGATGGAGAAGCTCAACCTGCAGGCACACCAGTCGGCGCAGCGCCGGCAGGACAACTTCGTGGTCGAGGACCTGCTCACGTACTCCAAGCTGCCGACCGTGGTCGTGAACCTGCTGGCGCTCGAGCTGTGGAAGGCGCATGTGCTGCCGCTGCTGCGGTGCCAGGACCAGGACGCGGCCTCGCTGCGTCTCTACTTCGTCGTAAGCGCTTTCGGTCTCCTTATAGTTGACCGGTCAATAGCTCACGCCTGTTCTGATGCTCAGATCTACCACGAGGCGACGCTGACCAACCTGTTGGAGGTCGCATTCTACCACGAGCACGTGGTCGAGAGCCTCGAGGACGACGTGGTCCTGGAGCTGATCGACTACTGCATGCGCAAGGTTGTGTGGCTGATCGGGCTCCCGCGCGAGACGATCACCCAGGCCACGACGTTCCATAAGTCGGGCGAGGAGATCGTGCACATGATGCAGACACAGACGCCGAGGAAGGAGCTGGCGCGCCACCAGCTCGAGATCGAATTCCGCATCGCCGTGCAGTGCGTCACGCTGCTGCGGTACATCGCCGAGCGGCTGCACTTGCTGCCGCTGAGCGTCGTCGCGCGCTTGATGGACAAGCACGACGTGCTGCTCTCGCTGGCTGTGCTAATTGAGAACCCGCCGTGGACGCACAAGGCGGTCGTGACGCGCGTGGACAGTCAGTCCGAAGTGCAGTGGAAGAAGTTCGTCGACCAGAAGTGGGTCGCCGTAGAGCCGAGCGACTTGCTGTCGCTGACCACGACCGAGGCGCAGGTCTGGCTCGCCGTCTACTACCTGCTCTGCACCAAGTCGGCGCGCGAGCACTACGAGGTGACGCAGTACCGCAAGGACCAACTGCTGCGCGTCCGCAAGTACATGAACGACATCTTGCTGGACCAGCTCCCGCTGCTCGCCGACGTCCAGCGGTACCTAGACGAGCTGTCGATCGTCCAGGTGACCGCCTCGAGCGTCATGAGCAAGGGCAGCCTCGTCATGGAGGCCGTCCCGTACGTGCGCGACGCGATCGTGCGCAGGTTCCGCAAGGAATACGCGAGTATCGGCGCGCGCTTTGACGCCATGAGCGCCGAGATGGACCGAGCCGACGACCTCAAGGCACTCGCCGAGGTGTATCAGATGGAGGGGATCGAGGATCTGCTGGAGGGCAAACTCCGCGCTGACAACGACGTGAAGGAAGACAACAACGAAGAAGAGACCAAGGAGGACGAGGACAGTCAGTTGTTGTCCTCGGCTCTGGTGCCACTGGTCAGGCTCCGCTTCGATAACGCGGTGGGTAAGCGGCAGCGAGAGAAATCCACGCAGCGGAAGCCGTTGATCGTGGAGATCAATGACACCGACGACGATAACAAAGAAGAAGAGCAGCAGGTGGTGGAGATCGCGTGCGAGGTCGATGTGCCGAGCCGCAAGGAGATGAAGAGCCGCACGCACCACTACTACCGCTACCTGCTCCGGCCTACGGCCGGCTCAATGACGCCCATCATCGCCTGCCACGCGTCGGCGGAAGCTCTGGTGTGGTTCAACGCCCCGGGGTGCGACGGTAGGGACGACCCGAGCAAGGTGACGCTGCGGTGCGACGATCTGCAGCTCCCGACGGGCACGGCGGCACGAGGGAAGCTGTGGAAACAGATCGGGTCGCTCGAGCAGGCCAGCCTTGCGGTCGTGCAGTGTCAGTTCGTGCCCGCGGCGTCCGAGCCGGACAACCAGCGGCTCGACGATGGCGGCGAGGACCGCGACGGGTTCCGCCTCGGAGCGCTCTTCCTGTCTGTGCCATACTAGCAACAGGAGGGTCATGCTGCTAGCCCAATGGAACTTCATGGAACATGCATGTAAACGGTGGGAACACTGCCTTATCTATCGCTTCAGCGACTCTGGAGCGTCGTTAAGGCTGACACGACTGGGAAGAAGCGCGCCAGCTTTGGCCGACAGCATTCATTGACTATCTAATCCATCCATCGTCAACACTACCCGTTCAGGTCGAGCAAACTACTTGCACTCTATCGTGGGCTACAAGCAGACAAGCAGCGTCCTAATTAGGCTTCTATGTTCACGGCCGCGGCTTCTAATCGGCGGCAGGTTCAACCAAGCGACACGCCGCTGCTGCTCCGACCAACTGGAGCCCAGCGCCCATTAAACACGACCAGCGCCAGCATGTTCACTCGCGCATTGTGAGATAATAACACGCACAATACTGGAGTTCTCGACCCGACTCCTGGATTCCTGGAACTCGGCGGATTGCCGCGCGCACGGGTTCTGGCGGCGCCACAAGCGCGTTACCGTCTGTTGTCATTTTTCTCGGCTACTTTACCTCTATCATTCGATACGATGGCGGTTCCCTCCAGGACCATTCCACACATTACAATGTTTAAGAAAATGTGTAATTTAATATACCCACTGAATTCGTGGTAACCAGATGGAGCGGAAAGGCAGCGCCTCGCCTCTTGCTCTGATCCGCCTGATATGAACACGCGCCGAGTACCTCCCGCTCTTCTACTTGCTGTCCGTCGATCCCCCGACACCTCCATCGCCGTTCAGTTTCACATTTACGCTCGAGCACGAAGCCTCTCTCCCGGCTTACTTCTCCATCCTTTCAAGCGATCCATCTATCGACCACGATGCTGCGCTCGCTCATGCTTCTCGCGACGACGCTTGGACTGACGGCGGCGTGCGACACGGCCACATATGGCGGATGCGGCTCGGGCAGCTCGCCCGGGTGCTGCCAGGACGCCGACTACTGCATGACATGGGCGACCGACTTCTTCCAGTGCATCCCCAAGCCGAGCCAGTGCCAGCGGCAGTTCACCAACTACGACTTCTACGGCGGCAACTCGGACATCAAGACCGTCTACGGGCTACAGCCGGACGAGTGTTGCGCGCAATGCCTCGCCACCAGCGGCTGCCTCGCCTACACATTCATCAACGACAACCCCGGGCAGACGGCGTGCTACCTCAAGACGGGCATCGGCAAGTGGCGCGTCACCGTCGGCGCCACCTCAGCCGTCATCGACGCGTACGCGTCCGCCAACGACCACACGGACCGCAACACACTGCGCCACCTCTCCGAGGAGGACGCGAGCGCTTTCGAGGCGCTGCTCAAGTACGAGCGCGAGCACCGCGGCTACGACGGCCAGTAAGTCATCGTCGTCGGCTTTCGTGTGTGTTTCGCTGCCGTTTTCACATAGAAGGGAGGAATAAGCGAAATTTTTTTTTGATGCGTTGCAATCCACGAACGTGGATCAGCTCACCAGTACAATAAAGACGGACTTGGCGTCGCATCCTAGGCATTTAGACGTCGCATCCATATGCAAACAGTGGGGGTGTAGAGGCATCCATTTTAAAGCAAGCGTTGTCATCCATCCGGAATAGTCGCGCTCTACGTCTTCAAGCAAGCAAACGTTCGTCCTCAGAGATACGATCCGGTAAAAGAATCCCATTCTCACCTACAACCTCAATTTTTATGCTTGAAATTCGCGGTAGAAGCGCCCGGCAGCCGCGCGCATTTTCTGGCGGAATGACGGCCGAAAATACTTGAACGACTCGCTCGTGGCCGCTAAATACCCGACCGCGCCTATACGTTCGCCAAACGCATGCATCCAACGACCTGATACGACCGAAAATGGACACATAGAGACGGGGAACTGCCTCGTGGATGCGACTGACGGCATCGCAGATCATTTGGGGCAGCAGTCCGTCCACCCACATCATCATCCAACAACCCCGCCAACGCCATGCGTATCTGACTGCATCCAAGCAGGCGAAAGCTTTCGGTGGCAGCTTCGCCGTGTTAATTATATGCGACACGAAAGAAAAATCCAGGCGATCTACAGCGCCAATGCGCGAAATTTGTGTGTGCGGCGGGTACCTGCCGCGGTCGGGGGAAACGCGTTGAAGTGCCGGCGGTTAAGACCTGTCAGAATGGATACCCGGGTCGGTCCGGTCTCACCACCAAATACATTCACTTTATACAAACCCTTTAGCAATACATGCCCTGCTCAAACTGTGACGCTCGAACACCAGACGCGGCGCGAAAGCGAAGTGAAGATGTGTCAGGGTGACGCGGCGAAAATTCATTGTTGAAGTCGGCCGGAGATTGAAGATGGCGGCGCTTTTCCCCGTCCTCCCGCTCACGGAGACGCGCATGCAGCTCCTTTCCGTTGCTCCGGGCGTCTCCGCAGTCTCCTCACTCTCCGATTCGCCTCCAAGCGCCCAAGCACCTCCTTCCACACCCTACAAGTAGTCTAAGCAAACATGCTGTCTCGTGCCATCCTCCTGCTCTCGGCGGCGATCGCGACGGCCGCGGCGGCTGACTGCGGCACGGCGCCATACGCGAGCTGCGGCTCGGACGCGGGCACGTCCTGCTGCCCGAGCGGCTACTACTGTCAGCCGTGGAGCAGCGACTACTACCAGTGCGTGCAGCCGCCGTCACAGTGTTCGCAGCAGCTCACCAACGTGGACCTGTACGGCGACGACCTGACAACGCTGTACGGCGTCCAGCCCAGCGAGTGCTGCGTCAAGTGCGCGCAGACGGCGGGCTGCAAGGCCTACACGTTCATCAACAGCAACCCGGGCTCGCCCGCGTGCTACCTCAAGAAGGGCCTCGGCACCAAGCAGACCAAGACGGGCGCCGTCTCAGGCATCATCAACGACAGCTCCAACACCACGACGCCCACCCCCACGCCGACCTCGACGCCTACGCCGACACCAACTCCTACGCCGACGTCGTCGACGTGCTCGACGGCCGCGTTCGCGAGCTGTGGCAGCAGCGCCGGCACGACGTGCTGTCCGAGCGGTTTCTACTGCCAGCCGTGGAACTCGGACTTCTACCAGTGTATCCAGCCGCCGTCGCGCTGCTCGGCGCAGACGACCGACACGGACTTTTACGGCAATGACATCAAGACTGTGTACGTGAGCCTGCCGTCGTTGTGCTGCGACGCGTGCGCCAACACGGCGGGCTGCAAGGCCTACACGTACATCAACAACAACCCCGGCCAGCCTGTGTGCTACCTCAAGAGCGCTGCCGGCACGCCCAGCCGCTACGTCGGCGCCGTCTCGGGCAAGCTCAACTAGACAACGCGGCAGCGTACGCCTACTTCCAATAGCGGGCAGCTATTGAGCCGCCGCCACCAAAGCTGCATATCTTGAGTGCCGTGCCCTACAGCAAGAGCGACGAGCGTTAGCATCGTCGTCATCAATGGGAAAGAATGAATAACAACGTGATTCAACCTTACGTTCGATACAGCAGCACTTACATGGTCAAAACGGCAGGAGATGCTGCGTGGTCGGCACGAGCGCCGTTAACATGTACAGGCGCCGACAGTGGAGTTGTTGGCTCTCGTGGTCCCCACTGTTGGCGAGGGCCATGGAGTTGGGCAGCGAGTGGGTGTCGATGTCGCTCCCCGTTGTCGGCTCCACGATGACGCAGCTGATCTCGGCCTCAAAAGTCTGGTCGCCGCTTGCGACGAGCGCGTTCAGCATGCTCGTGACGGCGGATCTCGCGCTCGTTGTGGTCTCTGAAGGCGAGTTGCTGGGCATGAGCGCCTGCGCGTCGATGTTGCCGACAAGCTCGACGGCCGCCTTGCCGTCCACTTCGACGACGACGCGTTGGTTCCGAGCGTCGCGTAGCGTCATGTGGAACGAGCGGTAGCGCCAGACACATGGGCTCTGTCCGGCGCCACCTCGTGGCTCGCAGTTGTTCACGCACTTGCCCACACTCACGTCCTCCTCCACTTCATCATCGCATCCCGTTGGAGCTGGTCCGCGCTCTTCTACAAGGAGCGGGTGCTCGCAAACACCGCAGAACGCTTCGACCAAGTTCCGAGCGAACTGGGGCAAAATGCGTCCGTTGCTACCGACAGACTGGTCAAAACGGATTAGCTCGGCTCGGACGTTGCTGAGAATGTGGCGGCCTTCACACGTGGACGCCTCCAGGTCGTCGATGGTCGCGCACGATACTGGTGGCTGGACACTTCCCGACAAGCTCAACGAGCTTCCTCCAAGTCGCTGCTCGAGTGCGATGGCGTCTGGGTCGCTGGCTTCGAGACACTGGACCATCGTTTGGTCTGTTATGTTGGCCAGCAAGCGGTTCGATGTGGCGTGGAGACTGATCACAACGCCTGTGATACGAAACGCGCCTCGGTGGCTCAGCAGGCGCGCAACAGCCCTCTTCTCGGCGTGTTGGTCCCACAGGTTCACGACCGTCGAGTCGTTCGGGGCGTCCACCATTACGAGCTCGCAAAGGAGAACGCCATCGAGTTCCGTGTTCGCTCGGGCCGCTGCATTAGTGGTAGTGGAGGTCGGACCACAGGCGTTGACTGGTGCCGAGCCTCTATACCCGCTCGTGCTTCCACCTTCGGCGCCTCTCGGCCTCCTCAGCTTGCACACGACGGTCGCGACCATGTTCTCGCGCAGGTCTTTGATTCTTGTTGCGGTCGTGGCAGCGGACGCCGCCACCGCTGTGGTAACCCCGCGGTCTGCTAGCATGAACTCGTGTCGGTGCTGTCGGTACCACTCGATCATCGGGTACAGGTCTTTGAGTCGCACGTCGCGCGTGTTGAAGTACCGGTCTCGGCGGTACAGGAGCTGCGCGCGCGACGTCTGGGGCGAGAACTGCGCCGCTGCTGTACCGTTGTGCTGCTTGATGGTACACTCAGAGAAGAGAACGATGTCGCCGACACGGATCGCAGCGTCCGGTGGCGCGTGGTCGGCCGCGGGCAGCGTCGGCAGTGCGTCGCCCCAGCACGTGAGCTTGAAGAACTGCTTGCTCGGGTCCGCCAGCAGCAGCGCGTGGTAGACCGCCAAGATCTGCTGCACCACCGCCGCGAAGCGCATGGTCTCGCCCACGCGCCGCGGCGCCTCCGCCAGCGGCATCAGCTCCGGGGACGCGGCCATTTTCGATGGCAGATTGATAACAGAACGCTGTGTGGGGTTACCCTCCAGGGGGTATGCTCCGTGAATAAGGCGCATACAAATGGACACGTCCCGTGTTTGACAGTGCCACTAAAATAGTGTGGTAAACATCGTGAATAAGTTGAAGCGACCAGGTTTCTGTACCTTATTCAAAGCAAACCGGTCCTTGTTCAAGGCATAAACTAGGCATTATCCTGATCCCGTTGACTTTGAAGTGCAAGCTAGGAAGAAGAACCAAGGCACGCGCTCGCTCCCTTCGGAGAGATACTTTTCGATTTTCTTTGTCGAGTCCCCCCTCCGCCTCGGCTTCTCTCGTTCCTCGACACTCACCCGCTCTGGAGGTCACAGACAGTTCTAGTTCTTCAGCCCATCATGCAGGCGCCAGCTAACTCCCTTTCGGCGGGCGAGCGCCGCCGCGTGGACGCTGATCTGGTGTATACAACGGACGCGGCGTGTGCCGACCTGCCGCCGTTTTCCGCGGGCAAGGAGCTCGAGGCGCTGCTGCTGCCGGCGTCGGCGCAGTTCCAGGGCCACGCGCAGCTCGCCAAGGTGGCGGCCTCGTCCTCGGGCGCGGGCTGTACACTGTACCTCGACGTGGATGGCGCTGTTGTGGGCGACGCGGACGCTTTCGCCACGGCCACGGCACTGGACGCCAAGATGGACGAGCTGGGAACCAGCAAATCGCTCCGTGGAGGTCTTGGACTGGACAGCGCACTTACGCTCAAGCGTGCTACGGTCCGCGTGGACGATAAGTCGTACGCGCTGGCTCTGGACGCGACGCCTTCGACCATGTCGACGGTGCTGACGCTCGATCAGAACAGCGGCGCGTGCGCTGAGCTGCTGACGACTTCGAACGTTCTCGACCAGCTCTTGCCTGAGGCGGTCCGTGCCGGCGAGCTGCAGGTCTCGTCGCCGTCGAGCAGCGCCGATCAGGAGCTCGCGCAGTGCCTGGTGCAGCTGGATATGCTGGCGCAGACAGAGTCGACGCTCGCGAACGCCGACGCGTTCCAGCTCTTGAAGGACATGGACACGAAGCTAAACGCGTTCGTGGACACCTCGACGGCTCAACTCCAATCGGCCGACGTGCAGCTCGCGGTGGTACGACCGACGAGCGCACCCGTGACCCAGTCGCTCGCGTCCACTGGGACCGCCAGTGGCAATGTCGAGTACAATCCTCCGTCCACGCAGATGGCGATGAGCATCTTTATGGGCTTCATGATGCTCACGGCCATGCTGCTGGGCGTCGCGTTCACCAAGAAGCAGCACGACAAGCGCTGCCGTGAGCGCTACGAGCGCGCCAACCGCGCGGCGCAGATCCACCGCGTCACGCTGCGCATGACGCAGCACGTGGAAGACGCCAACGACGAGGCAGAGGACAATCTTCTCTAGGAGACGAGCGTTCTCCATGTTGTGCGGCGGTGCTGTATGGTGGAAGCGGATTGTGTGCTGTGGTTGTTTCCGGTCGGTGGCTTCTTCGTTATGAGATCGTGTCGAGCCCACGGACCCAGGCAGAACAGCATTATCAAAACAAAAAAATCATTCTGGCCGATGTGGTAAACAATTGATCCACAGACACGGTCATTCATGCACATGGATCTATGGGTAGGGAATGTGAATGGTGTGGTGTGAATGGCTCAATGTGAAGGTTGGGGACGAGCGGAACCAACCGATTCAGGCCGCAAGGTTCATCGTCACGACCTCTGCTTCGAGCGTCGCCGTCGCCTGCTGCTGATCTTGCTCTTCTGGGACTGCCGCGAGTTTAGCGGAAGCAGAATCGGGAACAGCCGGAGTGATGACGACAGGTGCACCGCCGCTATCCGCAACGCGCGGCAGCACGATGGGTTCTGGTTGGAACTTGTCGACGATGACGCTGCTTTGAGACACCTTGGCAACGAAAACGCCGGCACGCGTAGACCAGGGCGACTGGCAGCGGATCAGGTCGCACTTGAATTCGTCCTCGCCCTCACCGCTTTGCCGCAGGATGTTCGTCACGACGCTGCTCATGCTGTCCGCATCAGCACCGGCACTCACGACAAGGCACGTCTGGGCTTTCGAGATCATCTCAAAGTACTTGTCGCGTGTCTGTATAAAAGAACGGCAACAAGGCACGAAGCATACGATTGTAAACGGTTCCAACGTGGTGCCATCACATCGCAAGCTACACACCTCCTTCGGAAAGAAACTGATTCCGTCATTGTTGGCAAGAGGCGCATTGGTGGTATTTGACGCGACTGCTTTGTCGTCTGCAACCTCCCGCAACGCATGATACATCAGTACGGCGGTGCCACGAGCGCACAGCTTCCCATTCTCGAGCTCCTTCTTCAGCCATTCTACGCGGGTGTATACCAACGCGATCAGCACGAATGCAGCACCTGCCACGAAGCGCGTGCACGTGAACTACTTACCTTCTTGCCGAGTCGCTTGTTGGCCGAAGCGATCCGAATAGCACAGCAGCGACGAATTCGCCACGATGAACTTCATACCGCCGAACCTGTCAACAAGTGTGAAAATGAAAAAGAGTTTAGCTGCGCTTTGACGAGTTCAGCATCGACTTCAGTTCGCACCAGAAGCTAAACCATGAGTCGCCAAAATGGGACTCATAGGTAGATAGCGCTGCTGTGCCGCAATTGGGAGCACCAACGGCGTCCGGACCAGGAACGAAAACCTATGGATAGCAGTAGTTTGAGTCATAGATAAGTCTTTCTGCTTGCCAGTTGGGTCATCACCGAGACAAACGTACCAGTCGGACGTCGGCATCAATCTCATTCACAAGGCTCTGGAAAGCGCTCACTTGTTCTTGATAGAAATGCTGGCCAGGGACGGCATTCACGAACTCACCAATGATGGCGACAAACGCTGGGCGCTTCCTGTTGATCATCACGATAACTTGACGGAACGCGGTAGCTTCAGATTCCCACGTTGATCCGCCTCGGCCATCCAGTTCCGTTGAAGCTGCAGTTTTGCCTAGGCGAGGGCCAGACAACTTTGATTCAACAGGAAACGTAAGCAAGCGAACATGCACACATGAGCAATGGTTTGGCACAACCAACTAACCTGCATGAACGAGAAGTTGTCGTTCCATTGGTTCTGCAAGTCGTGCGATAGCCCAACATACTTGCGGTCGGAGGCGTAATGGCAACGACCTTGCACAGCCGAGGGGAAGAAGCGCGGATAGATGCCTGTCTCAATCGCAAGCAGGTCACGAGTATCAGTGATTGAACAATATGCTAGCCCACACCAGCGAAAGCAGCGCTAGTTGGCTTCGTACCTGGGAGGTGCAGCACCTGCTTGCGCTTCAAAATGTGCATGAACAGGCTCTTGTCTCGCGGGTTGAGCGCGCAAATGCTGCTTTGCAATGCT
The DNA here is from genome assembly GCA_023337975.1 of Phytopythium ostracodes. Lineage (NCBI taxonomy): Eukaryota > Oomycota > Peronosporomycetes > Pythiales > Pythiaceae > Phytopythium > Phytopythium ostracodes. Next base: position 11,123 of record JAADXW010000329.1, read on the forward strand.
TCGGCCGGGTCAAACGTAACTGGGCGCCGCGCGCGCTGACGAGCGGTCTCGAAGTGCTCGACCTCCTTCATGAGTGTGAGCAACTCCGGCCCGCCGCAGAACTGGACGCTCGGCTTCGCAGCCGCCATGTGGCCCTCAAAATCAATCCCCTCGAAAAACGGGTGCGCTGTCGTTTGTTCAACATGACCGAGTTCGCGTGAATGGTAAATTAATGTGTATCGAGGGTGTGCAACATGCGAACAAACTCTCTTACCTTTCACTTGGGGGATAGTTGGGCGCTTGAGAGGGTCTTGTTGCAGTAGCTGAGTGATCAGGTCGCGGGCGTCCTCCGATATGAACTCGGGAACGTCAAAACTGCCGTCTTTGACACGCAGGAAGGTCAAGTAGGCGCTACCACCGCTGTAGGGTGTCTCTCCTGTGAGGAGCTGGTACATAATGCACCCGACGGCCCACAGATCGCTTGCGCACGTGGCTTCCTTATTGTCGATGACCTCGGGCGGCATATACTCGGGTGTACCGACAAAGTTGGGTCCGTTAAGCGTCGAGTTCGCAAGGTTCTTGGCCGTTCCGAAATCAATAAGGCGGATGTGTCCGTCGCTCTTACACACGACCATGCTCTCGGGCTTCAGGTCACGGTGCAAGATGTGGTGTGCGTGCATGTACTCGACGGCATTGACGACGTCGGCCAGGTAGAAGCGCGCAAGATTCTCGTGCAACGCCATCTGCCGCCCTTCGAAGATGAGCTGATCTAGCAGTTCGCCGCCATCCACCAGCTCGAGCAAGAAGTAGAGGTTCACATTGTCCTGTACAAGAGTGCATCGAATACAGCGTCAGTATGTCGAGAGCGCCGCACGAGAACCTTTCATTGTCACTCACCTGGAAGGTGTGATACAGCCGGATAATGTTGGGGTGACGCAGTTGGTTGAGCACGTCCTTCTCCATATTGATCTCGTTGAAGATGTTGGGGTGGCGGATGCGCAGACGCTTGACGCGCGTCTTCTCGATGGTCTTGAGCGCAAATTCCTCGCCTGTAGCGCGGTGAGTCGCATGCACGATGCGCGAGAAGTTGCCCTCGCCCAGCGACGCGCCCAGCGAAAAGTCGCCGATCGACGGCTTGTCCGTCGACTCTTTCACTGCGCGTGCAGCCTCGGTTAGCCAAGCATTCACACCACACGACAGACACGCACAAGAGACCGTAAGAGCGCGAGCGTACCGCTCATATCGGCGGCGGCAGGAGAAGCGACAGCGTGGGGTATGCTCAAGTGCGGAGGGGCTGAGGTGTCGTCCTTTCTCGCTCGTGGGTTTTCCTTTCTTCTTGTTTGCGGCGCTTGACCTTGAAGGGCGCGGCGCCTCTGGTTGATCTCCAGGTTGCTTTTGCAAAAAACGAGAAAAAATCGAACTTTTTTGCTCGTTTTTTCGAAATTGGTTGTGAGTGTGGGCCACATAAGTCTAGTTGCTGTCGTCTCGTCGTGGCCAGCACCCATAAATGGTGTGGTGCACGCTACGGATATTTTCCCACTGACTGCTTCAACTGGGCTAGAGTTCCCAGCCACGACTTTCCCTCCGCAAGGGCGCGCGGAGCCACGTAAACATAGAATTCACGGGCAGCGCACGTGTAGACAGCTTAAGGAAAAGGAGTTTTCAACTGTATTCGCATCGGGCCGCATGTCGTGCGAACGGACTAGCGAAAGCCACGGCGCCTATGGGGCCAAGGTGGTCGTGAGATCCAGACCTGCACTGTTTATTTCGGCGGAGATATACGCCTCCCTTCCACCTCGCAAACGTATATTATACTGAAACACAGTTGAGTGGGACAGTGCGTTGGCCCGTTTCAACTTGTGCGTTTGACTTACTCGAAAACTCACGGTACTTCGCGGCTATTTCCGGTTGCACGGCGGGGGCGGGCACGCTTCCGCTATTTTTAGGGCCATTGTCTTGGTTTTTGTATGCTTTGGGTTTGTCTTCCCAGCGCAAAAAGGGCGAACTGAGCCGAAAAGAGCGAAAGCGAGAGAAGGAGCGTGGGTTTCATCGCCACCAGCGCGAAGAAGAAAAAAGCAAAGCAGACGGAAAAACGCCGCGCGCGAGCACCAGCGGCCGGGAAGCGACGATTGATCGATCGGTCGGCCACGAAGGAGAAAAGCAAGACGCGCCGACGGATCACCCAGCAGCGCTCGCCAGCTCCAGCTTCGACGTCAGGTACCGACGCGATCTTTGTGTGTGCGTTCGTTCGCCTCGTTTCCCTTCCCGCCCCTCGCTGTAGGGGCCCATGCGCGTCCTTTCCCAAAAGGAGGCACCCGCCCGCGTGTCCCCCCGTTGTGGAGTATGTTTTCACACGTGGGGAAGATGGAGGATCTGGACATGCGGGCGCGTGAGTCGAGCCGCTGGGCTCGAAATGCTCGGGGCCGCATTATGGAGAGGGGGGGGAGGGGGGGGTAGGGAAGGGAGGGAAGGTCGGCGCGAATGTGTTTTGCCATGTTGTTGCGAATGGGCGCGTGCCTGGACGAGGAAGGATTCAGTTCATCTTTGTTGGCGGCGCGCCCTTTCTTCTTATGCGCGACTTCTTATTCCTCTGGGCGCTGTCGTGTTCACGCAGGGAACTAACGCCGGACCACCATGGCGCGACACGAGAACCCGTTCGACATGCAGATCAAGCTGCTCATGATCGGCGACAGCGGTGCGTATCACTTTGCTTTGAGGGTGCGGCCGGCTTGGATACGTGGCGGTACATTGTCTGACGTCTGGCTGCTGTCTGGGGTGTGAATGTAGGCGTCGGCAAGACGTGCTTACTGCTGCGCTACGCAAACGACTCGTTCTCTCCGACGTTCATCACGACCATCGGCATCGACTTCAAGATTAAGAACATAGAGCTCGACAGCAAGAAGGTGAAGCTGCAGGTAAGCACACGGCGCGCGCGCGCACACACACACACGTGGCGCCTATATCTCATGCGGCATTGTTCGAGCACGGATGCTAATTGGCTTTTTGACTCTAGATCTGGGACACGGCCGGGCAGGAGCGCTTCCGCACGATCACGACGTCGTACTTCCGCGGCGCGCAGGGTATTTTATTGGTGTACGACGTGACGGACCGCGCGTCGTTCCAGAGCATCCGGAACTGGGTCGGCCAGATCCAGCAGCACGCGGACGTGCACGTCAACAAGATCCTCATCGGCAACAAGTGCGATATGACGGACGACAAGGTCGTGAGCACGGAGGAGGGCCAGGCGTTAGCGGACGAGTACGGCGTCAAGTTCTTCGAGACGAGCGCGAAGAACAATATTAATGTCGAGAGCGGCTTCATCGAGATCGCGCGCGAGGTCAAGAACCGCCTCATGGAGGAAGGCGGCGCGCCCAAGTCGGGCGGCGTGAACCTGAACGCAAAACCGGCGCCGCCCAAGAAAGGATGTTGCTAAGTTACCGCAAGCCCGGACCAACCAACCAACTAACCACACACCAGGCCGAGGCGTCAGGTCTGCTATTGGATTGCAATCCACCACATCTGTCCCTTGCTGGCTCGCGCGCCGCTCCTCGACTCCTATTTCTCCTTTCTTTTCACCTACCGCTTTCATAATAAACTCGCCGATTGAAAACCAAGACCAGGCCATCGTGCGCGTTATCTGTTTGGCTTCGCGTTTGGTATCATCGATAGATAAACACTTGCCTTGAACAGCGACCGTCGCGGTCATTGCACTTGGCATCATCACGAGCCGATTAAAGGAATCGAGAGTACTATGCATATTTTCACTTCCAAACGCGGATCGAATTGTCAAGCGAGAAGGTCATGACGGTCCGTCCGTCATAACTGAAGGCACCATCGACCACCTCCTCTTCGTGGCCGCGTAGTACCTGGACGCACTCACCCGAGAAGGCGTTCCACACGCGCGCAGTGCAGTCGGCGCTCGTCGTGAGCACCTGAGATCCTTGCATGTTGAAGCACGCCTTGGCCAGGCCCTTGGTGTGACCAGCGAGCACGCAGCGCCTCGTGCCCGTCAGCGTGTCGTAGATGAACGCGCTGCCATCGGCGCCACTCGAGACTACGAGTGCTCCCGACGCGTTGAACGTGGCGTTGGCTACTTCTGCATTGTCGTGGTCGCTCCAGTCGAACAAGCACTTGGTGGAACGAACGTCCCAGAGTTTGCACGTCCCATCCGTCGACGCAGACAGCAGCAAGTTGTCTTGATAGTCGAACATGACGCTGGATACGTCGGCGTCGTGGTTCTCGAGCGAGCGGAAACAATCGCCGTAGCGCGAGTCCCAGAGACGCACGGTCGAGTCGCTCGATCCCGTGGCGATGAGCCGCGCGCTCGAGTCAAAAGCGACGCAGGAGACCTCGGCCGAGTGGCCCGTCAGCGCGAACCGCTCCGTCTCCGTCTCGGCATCCCATACAATGGCCGTGCAGTCCATGGAGCAGCTGCCGAAGCAGTCGCCTCCGCGGGCGAACGCGACGCTCACGACCTCACCCTCGTGGCCCCTGTACACACCTCGTGTGGACTGCTTGTTGGCGTCCCAGAGACGACATGTCTTGTCGAACGACCCGGACAGCAACAGGTCCGAGTGCTGCCGTCGGAAGGCAAGGCAGAACACGATGCTCTCGTGGCCAATCAGCGCATTGTCGGTCGGCTTCTCGGGCTTTGCCGGCGGTGGATCGAACGGCCGAACGAGGTGGATGGTCTTGTCGTAGCTGGCTGTGGCGATCAGCTTCGCTGTCTTGCTCACCGCCATGTTGGTCATCGGCAGCTGGTGTGGCCGGTGGACCGAGTGCGGCTGGAGGAAGCTGTCATTTCCCCGTCCACGGTCGCCTAATGGCGCGTGAGACAGCGCGAGCTGCTTATGAATGAGCCGATGGAGCAGCTCACGCAGCTTGGGAGCCGCCGCACGGGTGAGGAGGCGCTCCGTGTCGATCAGGTGCTGCACCACAAGTGTGAGGTTGGACTCGGCGCTCACGTGAAGCAGGTCGATGGTCTTCTGTCGCAGCTCACCGCCCGACGTCGTGTACTCGAGACGCAGCGCCGGCGGGAAGTACCGCAGGTAGATCCGCTTCAGCCGCATGCTGGAGCCGCTACAGTAGCAGTGCAATTGACATGTCAGTCGATAAGCAAACGCAGAGGAAGACGAAGAAGAGAGGGTGGCCGGTGAGCTAATATAGGAACAGTCACCGACGTGAAAGCCGCGAAACGGCACCGAGCCCGACGATATCTAACTATGGGCTGGTCAACTACCATAACCCACAGTAGCGATACAATGCCCCAAGCAAGAGAATCAACCGGTAACGAAGAGCATCAAGGGCGGGTAACATTGCTTCTGGATTATATAAGCGCGACGGGGTCGTGGTTGTTGCCTTGATACTGCATCATCGTTCAGCGCGGCCCAAGGCAAGTCGGATAGCGAGGAGCAGTGCCAATACCGGAGCCAGAAGGATCGGGAGATTCTCGCAGCCTAACGCTAACGGGCTCTCTTCGCAGTACGCCCTTAGAGCGGGCGATCCGAGCTTGTACCCCGCTGCCTCTCCGTGGCGTAGATCGACTGTCACGGCAACGCCGCGTGGACCATGTCCAGCCACCATAACTGGCCTCGAACAAGCTCGTCGACGAAGCCGTCGCGCAGCGCGGACGGGAGGTCTCTGACAGCAGATGTCTCGGTTGCTCTGGTGATACGAGTCATGTCGACAAAGGATGCGCAGTTCGATGGAGCGACGCTCTGTCGCCTTGCAAGGCGTCCCGATGCATCGGAACAGCGCGGATCAATGATTTATAGTCTCTCAGGGGAGGAAAACCTTTGATGGCGCTCAACAGCACTCACAACGTGTAGGCGTGGATCCATCCACTTAGCCGCTCCATGGTCGTGAATAAGAACGCTCAGCCAGTGGATACGCCCCGACTAACTATAGCGCGTCGCACTTGGACTTTTGGCGCTTATTGAAGTTGGAAATAACGCATTTCATATCTCACCCAAGTATGTACATAATGTGTATTCAATTCAATTATTGTATTCTTCGTAGGACAACTCTTCCTGGACAGACGTTTTCTACTCTCTTCGTGCCGCATCATCAACGACGAACGCTTTTCCAGGCAGGACCGAACTCGCGTGATAATCCAACGACCGAGCGACCTGGGAGAGCTAGGCTCCTAGGCGCGCCCCACACCCTGACGCACTCATGTCGGACGTCGGCGAGGACCTCGGCAGCGTCTCGTCCGCGCGCTCGGCGTCGGCCACGGCCTTCACGTCCGCGCTCGACCTGCTGCAGCGTAAGGCCCACAACGATCGCGTTCGGCTGGCCTGTCCTTCCGTATTGAAGCCCCACAACGCGGTATCACGGGGGATAACGCGACTGACAATCTGTCTGGGTGGTTTCCGTAGCGCTGCAGCTGACCTCGGCGGGGCGGCCGGCGCTGTACGCGAGCGAGGTGGAGATCTATAGCGAAGAGCACATCAGCCTGTACGACCACAGCGAGAAGACGCAGTACCTGCGCGGCCGGTGCGCCGTCACGACGCACCGCCTCTTCTACATTGATGAGTCGCGCGCGCCTTCCACGGCGCTCTTCCTGCCGCTCGAGTGGGTCACGCGCCTGAACAAGGAGGCCGGCTTCCTCGCGCGCTCCGGTAGGCCGTGAGGCGGTTGATATCCATGAAGCAAACGTGTATTAATGTGCGTGTTTGTGTCATGTTGACTGACCAGCAAAGGTGCGCGTGGACTTCTCGGTCAAGTCGGCGCCGGTAATCGCGAGCGCGTACATCAAACTGTCGTTCAAGGACGGCGGGCGGGATGACTTTTTCAACCCGCTGGAGGCGGCGCTGCGACGCAAGGCGTGGCGCGACACGCACCCGAGCCACTTGGCGGACCGCCGACTCGTCAAGCGGCAGTTTAACGCTGCGGACGCGGGCATCGCGGGCATCTTGCGGCGCCAGCAGGAGGCGCAGAAGGAGACGACCGAGCTGGCCGCCACTGCGTTCTCGGATTTGAAGAACCTGATGGACAAGGCGCGCGACATGGTGAGGGATCCCACCACTCGATGGTGGACGGATGTGTCGAACACCAGAAGCTGATGAAATGGTTGCTGCTGTTGTGCAGGTCGGCCTGATTGAACGGTACGTCGACACGCAAAAGTCGGCAGCAGCGCAAACCGCGACGGCCGAAGGTGGCGAGGGCGACAGCTCGAGCAAGCAGGAAGACGTGAACAAGCTGACCGCGTTGATGCTGGACATGGGCATCACAAGCCCCGTGACGCGCGAGAATTCGGGCGGCGCGTACTTCCAGCAACTCGCGCGCCAGCTCGCCGAGTACCTCGCAGACCAGATGCCGCGTCAGGGCGGCATCATGACCCTGTCAGACATTTATTGCATGTTCAACCGCGCGCGAGGTGTGGAGCTCGTGTCTCCGGACGACCTGTACCGTGCAGCGCAGCTGCAAAAGGCGCTACACCTCGGCTATCACCTACGGAAATTCGACGGCGGACTGCTAGTGCTCATGGCCGACTCGCACCGAGAAGACAAGGTCGCGGACCGACTCGCAAGCATGGCGAGCAAGTCGAGCGCGGGCTTCATCACAAGCACGGACGTGTCCATTGAACTGCACACGTCGGTGCCGCTCGCCTGGGAGTATCTAAAGGTGCGTCCGTCAACGTCGTTGCGTGCAGGGCTTGTGCTGAGAGCTCATAAAGACAATGCTGGCGTTCGAAGGTCGCGGAGGAGCTCGGAAAGCTATGCCGCGACGAGACTTTCGAAGGAACGAACTTCTACTCGAACCGATTTGTCGATTTTGAAGCCGTCGACGCCGTGTGAACAGCTCTCGCCGTTGGCGGTTGACCGCGAGAGGGTGCGCTGTGATCTACTTGCAATACGGACCCGAACGCTATAAGGTACGCAGTGCGAGATAGAGAGAAACGAATCGGGTTCGGTGATGCTGGCGTCGTGATGAGTCTTGTTGCTGTTTGAAGATAGCTGATTGGCGTGCCCTTCCTTCCTATGGAGTGGGTCGGCTGCTATGGCTTTGCTGCTTTTTTGTCTCCTCTAACCTCTCGACTCACTTGAAGCCTTCAGAGCCTTCGGACTGGTTCTCCCGCTGCTGGACTGCGCCTACGCCGCTGCGCTCTCGACTGATGTGACGCACGGTTTTGAGCACGCCGCAGACCTGATTGGAGGCAAGAAGAGAGAACCAGAGAGTCTCACGATCAAGTCCACCGTCATGCCAACGTCATTGTGTTGAGCGACGTACCCGGTGCTGTGGCTCCTCCTGAACCGCTTCGGCCTCAACGGTGACCATGGTGGAGACGCACACGAGCTCCTCTTCCTCCTCGTCCTGGTTCTGGTTGCGCAGGCCTATCGACGACCGAGCAGTCGCTGGTATCTTAAGTGACGACGCACTCCGATCGACCTCCAGGCTCCGATCAAGCACTTGAAGCATGCGCGACTCGGAGATGCTCTCCTGCAGCCGTCGATGTAACCGGGTGCCCGCGCGCTTGACCTTGGCCACCCGGGTCCGCTCGCCTTCCTCAGTCACCTCCGGGTTCATTGCTGAGGGTTGGAACTCTACCAGAAGGGTCGATTCAATGGAATGGAGGTGGAGAGGTGGCGATGTGAACTGCGCTCGTGATGACCGATGGCTTGAGCAAGGGTGAAAGCGCCAAAATTAGGGTCGAAGCGAACATTTTCGGGACAAGAAGCGAATTTGGGCCAGTAAAAGGCTATTCTCTAAATATAATCCAATGGGACGTAGTCGACTGAAATATCGACCAATCAGCGTGCTGATATCGTTCGGGTTGCTTAGAACCTCTCTATCAGCTATGCTGGCATCGCATCGCAAAAATGGCTGCAACCAATCCGTGGGCGCGCGACGACCCGCGCTCGCGTCGGTATCCTGTCGCGCTCGGCGGCATCAAGGCCTTCGTCACGCGGAACCAGATAGTGTGTCTATGCGTCGGCGCTTTCGCGGTTGTCGGAGAGCTGTGAGGGCTAACGCGGTGGCGTCGGTGCCGTTCCCAGACCTCGGACGCGCTTTCAGATGTTGTTCAGCCGCGGCCGGATTCCTCGTCGCGGGAGCTCATCGCGCGCATCCGGAGCGCGACAGAGCGCACGCAAAGCCTATTTCATGTACGGCATGCCGTTTCCATCTCGCTTGGCAGTGACAAACACGTTGACATAATGACATAACCTCGTGCCATTGCTGGCCCGCGCAGGACGTCCGCGAGCTCGAGCAGCTCGAGGCGGCGGCCGCGACCGCGCAGTGCACGGAGCCGCTCCAACTGCAGCTACGCATTGCGCGCGTGCGGACGCTACGCGATCAGCTCGCCGCCGTGCTGGATATGAAGCCCGTGCTGCTGCAGACGCTGCGCAAGAACGCGGCGATCGAGTTCCTCGACGTGGAGATGGAGCACCAACGGTCAGCTCACGGCACGGATGTTGGTCACTTGCAACGGACATTATGACTTACGACCGCTATGTGATGGTGCTCCTCGCTATAGAACATTCGTGGACGCCTTCTGCAAGCTTGGGTGTGAGCTGCCGCGGTTTGTTCATGTGGTGCGCACACTAGAAGGCATGGAGATGCTCGCGACCGACCTCGACGAAAGCCGCCGCGAGTATGAGCGCACAGTCGCGGAGCTCAAGGCGACGGCCGCAAAGTACCAGAACGCCTTTGACGACATGGAAAAGCTGCGAGCAGCGTATTCCAAGCTTCAGACCGCAAGCTGAGCGCACTTGAACGAGACGAGCGAAAGTGGAAAACTTCTTCTAGCAACATGTCAACGAAACGTTAAAGCAGGAGAAAGAGAGAAAGAGAGTTCACGCCGCCACTGCAACCGTTTAGACAGGCTCATGATCAGCACTGCGTCGACCGGGCGAGCAACCATGTCGCGCGCGGCAACTACTGACGGTAGCTGCAGCTGCACGCCGTCTTGGGGCGGCGGCACTTGCGACACTGGGCCACCGTGTTCGTGCGCTGGCGCTTGGAACCCTGATCGCCGCTGTCGTAGTTGCGCGAGCCTCCACCGCTGTCGCCGCCGCGGCTGCTCGATCCCCCTCCGTAGCGATCGCGAGAGCGGTCTCTTGAGCGGTTCGACCCACTGCCGTAGCGGTCGTGGTCGTTCCTGTCGCTGTACCCGCGGTCCTCTCGGCGATTGTAGTAGCGGTCGTCACCATGGGACGACGCGTGCGACGATCGTCCTCGGTCGCTTTCTTCGCGCGACGGACGGCGGTTCCGCTCCTCGTCTTCCTGCTTAAGCTCCTGGCATCGCTTGCAGAGTCTGGCATTCGCGCCGTTCACGCACACGGATCGCGGCCGGCCAAAGAACGGCTTCTTTACGGTCTCCACCTCTTCCGGTCGGTTGTACCACTGCGGCGGTGGCTCGAACCGCTGCGCGACGCGGTTGCAAATGACCTCCATGTAGTCGTGGATGGCCTCCTTCGACACAAAGCGCTCGTACAGCTCATTCGCGCGGGCCGCAATCTGGCAGCACTTGTCGTCATTTTCGCGGCACCATTGGATCTTCTCGGCAAGATCCGACAGATCCTCGCGAATCGGCACGTGGTCCTCGAACGGCTTCAGGATCGGATAGTACCACATCTCGTCCGCCACGCAGCGAGATGTCACCTTCAAAATGACGCTGCCCAGTCGCATGAGGAACGCGTAGCGGTTGGCCGCGCAGTGACCCTCAACGTAGAGAATGTACTTGAACTTGGACTGCTCGTAGATCGGGATGAAGTGCTGGCGCCCGGCGTCAAAGATGAAGTTCTTGCTACGCAGGAACGTCATGGGTTTGCCCGCGATCTTCTTGTCGCGCAAGTTCCACGTGGTCACCTCTGCGTTCAAGAACGGCACGCCGTCGCCTGAGGCGTCGCCATTGTACTCCACGTTATCCTTCCACGTGTTCGACAAGTGGGCCAACTGCAGTCGCTGGTTCGTCTCGATCGTCGTGCCGCCACCAGTTGCACTGCCGCGAAAGAACGCAGTGTTGACCTTGTCTTCCCACGGCTTGTAAAACTTGCGAAAGTTGCTGGCCGTGAAGAGATCGCGCGCATCCTGTGTGGGGTCAAAAAGCGAGAAGCGATCAGCTTGGTGTGCTACCAATCACCATGCTCAGCGACAGGATACATCTCGACTGCCTACCTCGACGCCATGGCGCTTCTTTTGGTTTGGGCCAAGCTCACAGAAGCACTCCCAATGGTTCTCGCAATTGGCCGGGTTGCGGCAGGTGCACGAGTCGCAGTGCGTGTGGCGGAAGGACTGAGGGAACACCAGACCAGTCGCGGCTTCCCAGTCTTCGGAACACGGGAACGGGATGTCCGCAAACCGTTTTGAGACGTAGAAGCTCATGACGGGCGCGTAGGTGGCATAGCGGTGCTCCGTCAGCGGAATATCGTCGTCCGGGTTGCGATCGTCCTTGTCAAACAGAAACCCGTACGGCTCGCTCAGGTTTTCCTGATCATCCATCATACACAAACACACATCATCACGTGGTCAGTGAATCAAACGAAACGGACCGCCGATTAACCGAAATGCGATACGATCTACACACCTTCAAATGCGGGTAGTCGCGCTTGTTGATGAAGAACTCGCAGTCGGGGATGTTGCGGTGCTTGCACGCGTCCTCGAGCCTGAACAAGTCACAAGCAAACAGCAATACACGTCAAGACCTGAAATCAAAGCCCCATCCACCCAGTATTGCCAGAGCGCAATCGTACATATCACGCAGCTGCGTCAGGAACTGGTCGCCCCAGTACTGCGTCTCGTCCTGGCGGTTCCGGTAGCGGCAGTGCTCGTTGCAGATAATGTTGCCGTTGGCCCACCAGTTGCGGGGGTCCGGGATGATGTTCTCGCGACGGTAATACTGCTGCTTCTCTGTAGGGTCACGAAAAGAAAATCCCACAACCATCCCGTTAGTATCGACGACTGGAAGCCGCGCAAGAGAGCCCGCCGGGCCCTTTCGTTACCGCGGTAGTACTGGTTCATCGACCCGTCCGAGCTGTCAAAGGTGATGTTGTCGCCCCAGTTGTTCTCGTAGTCCTTGTTGGCAAATGGCACGAACATCACGACGCGGCGGCGGCGGATCATGACAAAAATGCCGCAGCGCATGTGGAAGAACAGGTACTTGAGCGTGTTGAACGTCGACTCTCGGTTGGTCTGCATCCACCGATAGAGAATGATGGTTAGCAAACAGCAAGTAACCCCAGCGGATCCGGTTGATTTTGAACGGGTCGTCATACCCGTCGGTGGAAGGGCAGGTTGACGCGAAAGTTGACGCCTTCGGCGACGCCGAGGCCCTCGCCCTGCATGAAGCGGTTGGTCTCGCTAATGTCCTCGGGCGGCTGGGGCGGGAACCGCTGGTCGTACTCGGCGATCTTGGGAATCAGGATGTCCGTGATCTGCTTCCAGTCCACGAGCATGGAGAAGACGTGCTGCAGCTTGGGGAAGTCCGGGTTGGAGCCGCGCCAGCAGTGCTTGCGGATGAAGTCCTCGCACTCGGACTTGGTGGCGAACTTGGGCACGCCCCCCGCGCCGTCCGTGAGCACCACGCGCCGCCACTCGGGCGTCTCCTCATCCTCGAAGGCGAAGATGCCGCGCAGCATTGGACGCTCGTCCATCGTCGCGATCGTTCGGGCCGCTCGTCCTGTTGCTAGCGCTAGTGGCTCGCTTCGGCGTCGGCTTTTCTTGAAAAGGCCGCACCCCCGCAAAATCGGCGACCAAGAACGGACATGGGGTAGTACAAACAGTTGCAGTATTATGTGAGCCACACTAATGTTGGGCCCAATGGGTTACGGATACAATGGAAAATAGCGTGTGGTCCACGTTACAATGTGACAAGAGGGTTACGGGGTACGCGTTGAAACATCCGGACAGGTGGGGTTTCATCGCGCCGCTCGGTCGTTTCCAGCTTCTTTCACTCGCCAGCATGACAGCATGAGTTCCTGCCAGTGGCGTTGGCGCGGATTCGTGTTGAAACTTTCATGTTTGACATGATTGTATCAGTCAAACCTAGCATTGCTATTAATAGATTCATGCTGCCCGCGCGCGGCGCAGGTACCATAGTGTCGGCAGGCCGGAGGGCGCGTAGTACGCAGCGTAACCTTTCGAGTCGGCTGGATTTCTGTCGCAATGGTACTTTACGACAAGCTGTTCCCGTGGTGCCTCATGGCTTCTTCCACTATGGGTAACCCAACCCAACTTGCTACATTTTTCTCCAAAAATCGTTGCTTCTCGACAACAACAAAAATTCGAAGATCAGAGTACACGGTCAAAAAGCTGAGCAATTCAGCTTTCATATGGCGCAAATAAGCACAAAATTTAGCCAATATTGACCAAAAAAGGTGGCCTTGAAAAGTTCACATATTTACAAACCGGATACACCCGAAGACGAACCAACTTGCCACACTCAAAATGCAACCAAAATGCAACTTGCCACACCTGCACGACATGAAATGTGCTGTAATCAAAGATCGACAAGCTCCAACACTTCTCCGTCTTCGTTTACCTGCAATTGAACGCCAATACTCTTCGGGTCGACTGTCAGCTGCAGCGTCTCGGGGTCGACCATCGATTGCGGCATATCTGATGCCTTGCGTTTGCGGGTGTTTGGTCGCTTAGCAGCGTTTTGACGGCGCTTTTCAGCTTGTTTCGCGCGCTGCTCCAGTCTCTCCTGCTTGCGCTGCGCATCTTCATCTTTGCGGAGCTCCATCGTGGCTTTTCGCTACTCCCGTTGTGCCGCTCTGTCAATTCTCAGCACCTCTCTAGCGATCTTCTTGCTCAAACTGTCCTCGAACTTCATCAACGACGTCTCCGTCGACTCGCACGCCCTCTGCTCCCTCCTCCCTTCCTCCGCCATGCACTCGAAATGAGTAAGCAGATGCTTTGGCGCCAGCTTGACCAGCGTCTTGGTTGGCGACCGATCTTTGACGGCGCCGTTCTCGTTCAAGTCACGAACAGCGATGGTATACGCGCGAAATCCGGTGATGTCGATGCTGTTGTTGCGAAGGCGGCGCTGACCTTTCTCATTGATTTGGTCGATCGGAAGAGTGTAATGGGCTAAACCTGTAGCCATTACATGAAGGTTGGCTGTGTGGGACACACCACCTTCGGCGTGCATTATGGTTGACATGCGACAAAGCGAGTCCCACATGCACGGGTGACGTCATTACGCTGGGCGAATGATGTC